>JAUJPP010000012.1:7082115-7105786 GCA_030562195.1 Nipponacmea schrenckii
GCCCAATCAAATGATGTGGATCTGTTAGTACAACTCGATTCAGAATTCAAAGGAGATGAACCTACAACCACTCAAATTACAGAACGCTTAGCGTCAATTGTGAACAAAAGGTTCATAAATAAATTATCAGATGATAAATTGAAAGAGAAGATGGACAAATACTTGAGACCAAGTAATAGTGATCAATTGACAGTGCCTCTAGTAAATGTGGAAATCTGGGCAAAATTGTCCAAAATCACAAAAACTCAAGATCTGAGAATGGCTAACATTCAGAGAGCCATAATTAAAGCTTCAATTGCAATAAGCAACTCAATGGATGTTCTTCTTAAAAGGAAACTCCACCAGAGGTAGTAACTCAGCTTGTTGATGGCATTGCTTTATTAGGCCACGCTTGTCAAGTCTTATCATACAAGAGGAGGGACTTAAAAAAAAACTTCACTTAATAATGAGTTAAGATATTTATGCTCCGAAAATGTACCTGTGACAGCAAATTTGTTTGGAGATGATTTGCCCAAATCTCTTTCCACTATTAATGAACTAATAGACTTGGTAAGCAGGTTCAGCATAGAAAGCCCGAACCTGCGAGATCTTCATATAATAATAGAACATATGAGAGATGTAACAACAGTCATTTTTTAGACAAGCCGAAGTACAATTATCAGTACCAGCAGCCAAAAGACAAATACAAGAATCAGAAGTCCAACAATCAATACAAGAAGAAACAAAGCAGACAAAAATAACTGAAAATAGATCACTCTTCAACCTAAATTATATTAAGGTGAGTGAATTTTATCAATATTGTTCTGATCTTTTAACTCAATTACATGTTGAAGTTCAAAAGTTCTAAGCTGGCTGTCTTCAAAATAATTTGGTTGAGTGGCAAAAAATTACATCTGATCCAGAAATTCTTGAAATGGTAATGGTACAAAAATACATTTTCAATCACCATTACCTGAACAACAACGGACACCACATAATGTATTTGGGTCTGAAGAAATTCAAATTATTGACTCTGAAATTAAGAAGCTGCTCGCCAAAGGCGTTCTACGAGAATGCTATAGAGAACAACATGATTTCCTTTCTCCAATTTTTCTCAGAGGAAAGCCAGATGGAACACATCGCATGATACCGAACTTAAGAAAATTAAATCAGTGTATTGAATATCATCATTTTAAAATGGATACTATGGCTAATGTCATAAAATTGATAGAAAAAAATTGTTACATGAGTTCTATTGATTTGAAAAATGCCTACTATAGTGTTAAGATAGACCCTTCATTTAAAATATATTTGAAATTTTCTTGGAAAAATAAATTTTATTGTTTTATATGTTTTCCAAATGGCTTATGTTTTTGCCCTAGAAAGTACGGTCTGTAGGACATGTATCGTCTGCTTATATTGATGATATATTTCTAATGGGAGACAACTATGCAAAGTGTTGTGAAAATGGAATTGTAATTAAACATCACTTCTCGAAGGTAAGCTGGTTTAATTTTTAAATTAATTGAGAACAGTGTAGGTGACTGATTGTCGAATACCCGAAGTGAACTCGAACCATTTGGTTAAAGATCCGTTCACTCGGACACATGTTGATTTATCTATGTTTAAACATGTTATGGAATCATAGAAATGGCCATTAACACCAAAATTATATAAAGCAGATATTCCCTATGGATTGGTTCAAAAGCTTTCCTCATGTCGAGGAAGCATGGGAATGTAGGTTGTTTTGAAAATAATCTGGCTTTGATAAGTTTTTAAGTTGGCAACCAATATGTGATCTTGGCTATGACAACAATTTTAAAACTGTTAAAAATCTGAGATTGTACCAATATGCCTACCCCCTGAAGATTTCGCAGCTTTAACATTGATGCTTTCGATATTAAATGGATAAAAACCATAATTTGTTTATAAACTTGGAGGTGGGGTTCATTAACACAGATGTCAGGGTTATTAAATGTTATAAGCTTTTCGCTTAATTCGTGATTCTGGGTTGTTAACCGTTAACATTTAGATAAGAAATTTGGAACGGTTGGAGCCAGGTGAGTTCGCTTCATTCTTGAGTAGTCGATCGGATTCGATCACACTGTTAATTCGTTTTGGTTCCAACATTATCACTCACTCAGTTAAGATGGCCATTGGTTAATCCAACGACACACGTTCATAGTGAGACTTACTGCTTTGAATATAAACGTCCTTAAATTCATCTATAATAAAATTCTTAATGAACTTTTTCGTTTTTTTGGGCATGGGTCTCGAATGCTTTTGTGGTAGCGGGTATTTATTTGTATTTATTTGATTAATAAATGTCTTAAATGTAGTTGCTTTGATAACATGTTCCTTCATAAAGCAACAATAGTTGAATTTCAGGAGTACTGATCAGTTCACCTGTATAAATCTTCTCACTTGTCTTTCTTATTTCATTCCCCTCGACTTGTCTTAAAAAATTTGTTTGTTTCTTTTGCTGTTCTTGACATATTTTGGTAAGTTCATTATTTTGTTTTATTGACTTGACTGTTTCTCACTTTGGTAATATTATGTTATTTGCTTTTATTTTATAATATAATATTGAGCTAAAGAGTATTTGTCTTAAACGTCACCTTTAACCTTTTTAAAGTTACTAAGGGAGCCATCTTTGTTCCTTAACACTCCTATAGGGTAAAATTCCCAATTATATTTATATTATGTCTATTTCATATTTATTCATATTTATACTTATGCAGATATTTATATTGTACGGCATGTGTCAATTTAATCACTTCGTTTATATTTAAGTATTTGTATTATGTAAATTTATTTGTTATTTGTAAATTATTGTTAATACAGTATTTGTATTTCAGAGTTTCATTCTTGATTAAACACAGTTATATTGTGGACTTTGTGTTAATACTTTACCCTCACACACCCCGACCCGCGACTTTATAGTCAGTCCTGCTACACTATTTTCATGATACCGGGTGTTTGTGTGCGAGTTCATTTTCTCGATCTCTTTAATCTCTTAGTGAATCAATGAGCCGTTTTTCCCTGTGTCATATACGTATAACCATTTCTTATTGGCCTTTATTCGAAAACAATTATTTATGTTCTTTATTTAATTCAAATACACATAAATGAAATATATCATATAAGAGAAAAGTTTGAGGTAGTAAATAACAGTAGACATTTTCTCTAACTAACCATGATAGTTCTCCAGTTGAGAAAATGGTCAGAATGTTTCTTCGGTGTATTGGAATATTGCTAAATATTGCTAACTGCCCTGAAAATTGTTGTTACTAAACACTAAAAGATAAATATACAAAGTAAATGTTATTATTCATCAATTTTCATCATCATATTCTTTATAATCCTGATAGTTATCCATTACAACTACCTCCACTACAACAACACCCATTTCCATTTCCGGATATCATTGGTTTATTGTCAATTAAACCACCAATCTGTTGCTGGCCACCGTCTTGTTCTGAAATAGTTTACATGGAAACTGCGTCTTAATTTGAATATAAAATTTTAGATCTCAAGAATGGTCAATATGAGTATATATTCATCAGTGAACTTACCTGGTGTCATAAAGCAATAGAATCCCATAAAATCTGAAAAACTCACAAAACTTAGTCTTTTTTTAAAAGCGCTTAATCAATTCATTAAACGTTTTTCAATAATCAAATGCATATTTATGGATAATGACTTTCTGTTTTGGATATGTGTTAGTTAAATTTCACTGATGAATAGAACTCCTATTAGCCAAGTTTAAAATTTCCAAATTTTATGATCATTCTAAAACCTATTATCCCTTTACATAGTCAAATTAAGTGTACAACTTAACATAACTTATCAACATAACGTCAACTGCAAGACAGAGAACGTTTTTCATATATTCAACTCCTTGGCATACTTAATTAACCTCAAACTTAATTACAAAAAGGGAATATTTCATATCAAACAACACACAGCAAAATTTGTCAGTGATATAGAGTGAATTGTAAATAAGGAAAACACTGATTAGACCTTGCGTATCATCACAAAGTTGTCACTCAATACATATAAAACACGTAATAACCAGATAACAGCAATATCAGTAATGTTAGGGGTACTGGGACCGCCCCCCCCCCAAAAAAATTTTTTTTGAGAGTTCCCGAGAGTTCCCTGAGAGTTCCCGAGTCTTCTTTTTTTTAAAGAAAAATACCCACTAATATTGCCGGGAACCGATTCCTGCACGAATCCCTAGATTCTATTGAAGCACAATACCCGAATATCGACATATTCGTGTGGAAGCCTTGTGGGCTGGTGATATTTACCTTGGTTGTTAGGGCACTTTAGGATTCATGGAGGTTTCGGATTTGATCAACGGCCATCGTCAAGGTCATCATCAAGCACCGATTTAGCTAACAGTTCACTTGGCCATGCAGTGTATTGTCTATTATCAATATGAGTATTTCGGTATTTTTGGTATGAAACCAGAATAAAATTCCGTCATCAATCCGAATTCGTCATCAAAAAGAATTTTGGATGTATCATGGCCTAGTTACAGTTTATAGCTAAATGAGTCTATAATAAACATCAGTGCATGATCTGAAGCAAGGAAGTGAGATGTGTTTTTTCTTATATGTGACTCGTGGGCGTACAGTTGAACATCCTTCGTTCTCAGTTCTTTATTTTAGCGGATTGTTTTTGTGTACAGAAGTGATATTCAAGTTGTTCGACGCAATCACAACAATACATGTGAAGAGCGCGAACTAGATATAGTTCAGCTAAATTTACTGTCACTCCTCGAGTTGAATTTCGACGATAGTCGATCCATCTAATCCGAACTTCGCCTCCTGAGAGGACGGGCCCTTTGATGAAAACATGCTACGTGGTACTGAAAGAAAACTGAAACGCTCTTATCGTTCGCGAGTGCAATGTAATGTCTACAACAGAGAAATCGACTCGGATTATAAGAAGGAACATATAAAACAATGGTAAAGAGGTGCGATTTACAGATATCGTTCCTCGGGGACAGGGTAAATAATTTTTTTCATCGCGACCTCCTACTGAATGCGATCTGGAATCTGCACCTAGTGTAGTCGTTGTACATGATGAAAACCATGTGCCCGAACCTGAAGCGATGCCAGACAAGAAGACTTCGGACGATACGACTAATACGACAATGCCGAGTACTAGCCACTCACTGACAGAACAAGAATTTTACACGACCGAGGCAGCTGCCGCCAGAGACCCTGAACCAGATTCTGATATTAATTCAACACATGAACCAGATCTTTGTCCCGACCATTCCAATACGTCACACGTTACCACCAACACTCTTCCATTAAAATTTGGCAAAGCGCCGTGTTTGACCGCAGATTCACCCGATGATGATATTCTCCGCGAGAAGTGTCATTTTGATGCGGGAAAATCTCATCAGCCCATTCGCGAAAAATACAACCCGAAGAAGTTTCCGGGCGATAAGGATAATTATGAGCGTGATTTCCGACCGGAGTGGTACACGACTTATTCTTGGATCAGTTTCAACGAGGTGTATCTTCACGCATTCTGTTTTCCATGTCAAAAATTCCAAAAAAAGACATTCACGTTCACTTATTGGAAGAAACCATATCGTCTACTCAAACATTCGAAAAGCAATGCGCATAAATTGGCCATGACGCAATGGCTGATCACCACCGTCAATGAGAAGAAAGAGATCATAAAAAAATGGTCCATACAAATCGTGATTATTTGAGAGTCATTATAGAAACGTTGATCTTCTGTGCGCAACAGAATATTGCACTACGAGGCCACGAAGAGCCACGGTCCGGGTTGTCAAAGTTGTCGGATGTGAATCGCGGTAACTTTCTTGAGCTGCTCTGTCTGCGATGTAGGGATATTCCCTGGGTAGCCGGAACATTAGAGAGCCGACTGGAATATCATGTTCAATGGACTGTACCTTCAATTAACAACGAATTATTGGACATTGCAGCGACATTAGCGCTAGAGAAGATAACGCGAGAGATCCGGAAGAGCGACTGCTTCAGTGTGATTGCCGATGACACATCGGACATCAGCCGTCTGGAGCAAGTAGCTATCTGTATTCGGTATGTCAGTGATACCGGCGAGACGAAAGAGACATTCGTTGGATTCTATACCACGAAGACAACTGAAGGAGATTTTCTGTACGAACTGATCAAATCGACGGTTGAGCGCCGCGGACTAAGTTTCGAGCACATGGTGGCCAAATGCTACGACGGCGTTTCTAATATGTCCGGTGTTTTTCAGGGAGTGGCTGCACGTATGAAGGAGGACTCACCATTAGCAATGTACGTGCACTGCTACGGTGGCCGTCTGAATTAAGCACGTTAAGAGAAGGCAAAGACAAAACTGAGAAAGAAAAGGAAAACACAGTACACCACCACACTCAATCGTACAAACTCTCCATAATGTTCTAGAAGGCAGTACGAAGCGCCATGCTGCGCTGAAAGATATCAAAATCACAGAACACGAGCTTGATCTATCTCTGAAGTCTCTGGGTGTGACTCGGTGGTCATGTCGGAACGAGGCGGTTAGGTCTGTTATTCATCAGCTCCCACGAATCGTCAAGGCGCTGCTGGAAATCAGCGATGATAGAACTACGGACACAGCAAAAGAGGCACGTGGCCTCCTCGTCTCTTTCTGCAAATTTGAATTCATCTTCGGCCTTCAAGTATTGAAAGTGATCCTGTCCAATACAAACGGCCTCAATAGATACTTGCAAGGAAAAAAGATTGAGGTCGCAAACGCACATCGCACCGCGCTGAGTACAATCAACACGTTGATGGAATGCCGGAGCGATGTTGGTTTTGACTTATTTACTCGAGATCGGAAGGGATCTACGGTGGCTGGTATACGCCACCAAATTTACAATAAGCATTTTTTTTATGTGTTAGTGATTTTGACTTTTGTATTTTAAACTTGACTTTTCAGCTGGGTGAAAATACTTTCCACCTGGGTGAAAAGTCTCGACTTAAACATCAAATTTTTCGACTTTTCACCTAGGTGAAAAGTCAAGTTTATAACACAAAAGTCAAAATCACTACCACATAAAAAAAAGCATATTGTAAATTCTGTGGCGTATAACAGCCACCGTAGGGATCACCGACCAACTGCAGCTCCTGCTAGTCGATACGAACTTACATTTGGAGGAACCAAACTTGACACGCCAAAGGCAACCTTCAAAACGCCTGCAAGCGCTAGTTGGAGAGGAAACAGGAGGTTCAAGCTACATGTTCGCCGACGTTAAAGAGTATCTGAAGGTGAAGGTTTATTTCCTCGATTTGGATAGGATCGACCAGGAATTACGCAACCGATTCACTGCGATACTTTGCTCGCTCGAATCCGTAATTTTGGGCATATTCCTACAGGAAGACAGGAAGTAGAAAATGTGGCAAATTATTACCATATTGGTGCGGACTTGCTAGAATCGGAGAGGCACATTTTCTCTAATTTCCAGGAAGAGTGGAAGAGGAAGATGTCACAGGAAGGCGGAAAGATACCTAGATTGGAGTTGGAACTCGCCTCGGACGTTGTGAGATTTGTGTGCGAAAACGACGAGCAATCTATCGTCCCTAATTTTACGAAGATGGCGCGCATCATGGCGTCGATTCCCGCATCTTCGTGCAGTGCCGAGCGATCATTCAGTACTCTGCGCCGGTTGAAGACCTACCTCCGTAGCACGATGGGACAAACCAGCCTATCTAGTGTGGCCCTTCTCAATATTGAGAGAGCTGTCCTATAGGTCTTCATACGATTATGAATTTCTGAAAGTCATCAGAAATTCACTTATTCTAATACAATCTTGTTGAATTTTGTGAATGGATATGAATCGTTTTTGACGAATTTTCTCATGGAGTATCAAATTAGTAACCCTTCATGACCACTTTTGTGCATGAATTCCGACATTGTGAGCATATTTCATGTTTTTTTTTCTCACCCCTCTCGTCCAATAATCAACCCCCAATTATGTCTCAGAAGTAAGAATGCAACAGATTGAATGTAGATTGTCCGCGTTCAGTAGAATTCGGGCAGAGTCCGAGATTCGGGCACAAATCTCTCCCGTATCCCCAGTTTCAAAACCTCCCGTATGCCTATGCAGCCATGTGAACTCAGAAATGGAAGACGCGTGGAAAAACCAGACATTGTATTATATGAACGACATTAGGGTGCATATTTGATTCCATCGGTTTGAAAAGCTGCTTCATACATTATTTCTAATGGCCTTACCTGGTTCTACAGGGAAGGAAGACACCACAGCAAATGTTACAAGTAATATCATAATAACAGGCAATAGATACTTCATGTTACCCATAGTTATTAACTGCAGTCTGAAATCAAAATGAACGTTGTTATTAGAAACTGGTAAGTGTTGAAGTATATATGCTACTATTAACAAGATGTTTTTTAAATTAGTGACACTCGTTTTTTGTCCAGCATAAAATTTACAAATATAATTCAGGTCGTTCTATACAGTAGGCAATGGGAATAAAGAAAACCTGGGAGAAAATACGAAATAGTAATGATATCGATCAGGAATCCTGAAAGTGGTATTAAAAAGAGAAGGTTGAAAACCCCTGTTAACTAAAAGATATATCATTTGCTTGAGCCAATATTTTCTTACCTTGGTAATGAGTAGGTTCCTATGTCTCTTGACGGTATGGTGTACTGAGTTCCTACTGGTTATATCGTGATTCGTCTGACCAAAGGTGAAAGAACCATTTATTTTATATTGAAATAATGACAGATTTACATCAGAGTTATACACCTACATGACCTTAAACCTTTAGTATTTTTTCTATTGGATTCGATTTTCTTTGATTCCTTGGTATTGTTGTTGACTTGATGTACGTAGACCAAAACATATGTTGACAACCTCATTGATTTTATATGGTCTTTACTTTGACACCATCCTTTCAGATTAACGTATTATTCACAATCATCGTAAAACTCAATTAGCCTTTTTAATATAAAAGGTATAATAGGTCCAAAAATGAACATACAATTTTCAAATTTTAAACTTGGCCAATAAGAGCTCTGTTTATCAGTTATACATGCTGCCATAAATAACATAAAAAAAGTAAATAAATATAAAAAAAACTTTATTAATCATCTATAAAGATGCATTTGATTATTTAAAAATGCTTAATAAATTGATTAAGCGTTTCCAAAAATGACTTAGTGTTGTGAGTTTTCCAGATTTTGACGGGATTCTGTTACTTTATGACATCAGATAAGTTCAATGATGGTTATAATATACTCATATTGACCATTCTTGAGGGTCATCTTTTTTTCTTTTTTAATGTCAATCTGGTCACATTTCTATAATCAATTTAGATACATATAAAACTTTTAAGATTGCTTAAAATTATGTTCAGACTTTGAATAAAACTGAAACTGATCCAGTTTGATATTTGTACAAGAATCCTTATTGTACCCAAACTATTTTTTTTTAATGTCCTTAATAAAAACAACAACAGAAATATAATATAGACTTTATTAACTTCGATTAACTTACATGAAATTTTTATTTAGCCGGAAGAGACTTATTGCATAATGTCGACAAAATTTGCATGGAAGCTGTAGACCTTATTTATGGACCGATTTAACTATGGTTTCCTTTTTTAATATTTTTTGTAACAAGATTTATCGGATGGAATTTAAAAGGTTTTGAAAACAGAAAAAATAAAAATCTCTCAACATTAATGTTAAATCTCTTTCGGTTTGTGCGTGGGTACTTCCGGTTTCTCAAAATCAATAAGAGTGACCCTGCTTACGGTGTAATTCACAAATAAAGACAAAACAGTAAAGATTATCTATAATATATATTTTTAGCAAAATTTTATCCGATTTATATGATTTTTTGGTGTCTATTATAACTTTATTACTCTACCTAAAACGTCATGGAAGTCTATATTGGCCTTCAATGACCTTGACATTTTCAAAGTAGAAAATGTCTTAGACCTCAGCTATCCATAGGTATGCTTATATTGGTTGACAAACTTTAAATTCTGGTTTTAATAACATCTCATTTCAATGATATTTGACAATAATTCATAATTATATCTTTCAAAATTTTGTTTTTATATTAAATTGTTAAATTTGGCAAAATTTAACAATACTAATTTGTCTGCAAAAATAAGAGATTTTTAAGGATTAAGATGATTTGACAGGTGTGTAAAGAGGGTTATACAACAATTGTGATAAATCTGTTAACCATACATTACAAATTAATCTGATAATGTAATTTTCAACCCTCAAAAAATGTTTCTTTTTTTTCTAAATTTTAAAATACAAATTTTAAACATACCTCCATTTATAGCTGTGAATTCGCATGTTATAAAACCGTTTGAATTTTTTTCCTATCTTAAATAGAAATTTGCTTATGTTTTTTAGGAGCAACTCTATACAAATGTTTGCAGACGACACAAATTAGTTTCACAAAACTTTTTATCCTGTCTAATTAATAGCAATTTTCTTTCTAATCTTTTCACAAATCTTGTGAATGCATTTTTATTTTATATATTGAGATTTATAGAAGTGAATTTTAACATTATAAATCTGTTTGAATATTTCTCTACCTATAGGTTAGAAGTCCCACAATAGTCCACAATAATATCTAAAATTTTCTCAGAAAGTTTAGTTTTAGGACATTTGAAATATAGATATTTGATTCAACCACGGGGTTAATCCCTATCGATGTTTAGATATTCAAGTCCCCAACTCTTGTGGTGATTTTGACAGTTGAGACTGTCGACTTGGAGTCTTGGATGACTGACTGTAATTTTGGTTTCTTAGACGGGATCCCTGTTGTTGTTATATTAAGTCACAAATTGGTAAATGGGCGTTATCAAACTGAGAAGTAAGGCCTTTCTTGCGGAGACGTGAATTCAAATTTAAAGTAATTATTGATACACCAAGAGGTGTGACTGCTCCTACTTTCGGTAGTTTTGTGAGACAATAGAACGAGATATAGTTGTTTTGATTACGTCAGTTTTATGTTTGCTTTTCTTATGTTTACATCTCGCATTATCTCTCTAATCTTGACGATGTGTGCTAATAAATATTAAAATGTACTCTTCGTTAGCAGACGAATCATTAAAAATTCTTAGGAATCTGTCACCCACAGACGCTCAGAGAAGACAGCCCAACGACATATCGCGTGCTTGTGTATGTATGCACAAGGAAACATTAACGAAGTTGTAGAAATATTCCATTTCAACACCCGTGAACAAGCAGTGAATGCAACTTTCGATGATTATCTAACCGAAATCAAAGAACTTTTAAAAACCTGCAATTTTCCTGAGGATCTTCACCATCGCCTCATACGGGATAGGATAATCGTGAGCATACACAGCAGTGATGTTCGTAAACTTCTTCTAGCCAAATCCTCTAGATTAATTTTAACAAACGCAATCGATATTTACCGTTCACAGGAGTCGTCGGCTTAGCAAGAAATTGAAGGCTGTAATGGTATTAATCGTCTCTCGCGATATAAGAACGCCAAGACCACAGCGAACCAACAACCTTCCAAAGCTAAATCTCAAATGCCAACAGCTAAAACACCAAAGACGTTTGACTGCAAAAAGTGTTTAAAAAAATCACTCTCCACGTCAATGTTCTGCTATGGTAAAACCTGTTTCATATGTAAAAGCGTGTGTCATTTCAAGAACAGTCCAGACTGCAAAAGCGTTTAGATAGTCAGATAATAATAATAATAATAAACTCTTTATTTTACATGGGTCAGAATTAGGCCCAATACACAAGGACATGGTCCTGTCTCACATGGTGATGATGAGTTTATCATAACCACCCAAATCAATCAAAGACCATTTGATTCATGTCTGGACACAGGGTCTGTCGTCACAGCTCTGGGAACTGATACCTTTCGATTTACTGGTCACACTACACAATTACCTTCACCAGATAGTTGGAGAAAATGGTCAAAATCTACAGCGTGAAGGATACTTCGACGCCAGCATAACAGCCTATAACAACACCATACAACAACGAAATTATGTCATCGTAGGTATGGTTGGTATCATATTGGGTCGACCAGCGTTACAAGCGTTCGGACTAATCCCAGAAAGTTGGATCAAATCCGTAACGTTGCCTGGACATAATATTACGTCCGAACTTAAAGCCACATTGGTAAGGTCATATCCAAGCGTCTTTGTTATCAACTTAACGACATGAAAGGTGAAACTTTAAAGATCCAGTTGACGCCAGATTCGAAACCTTTTTCAGTTCATAAATCCTTGCAGAATTCCGATTAGCCTTCGAGATAAACCGAAACATAAGTTGAATGATATGGTGCAACAAGGTGTCATCACTCCTGTTACGGAACCCTCAGAATGGTGCCACCCAATTGTAGACATACCAAAAAAGAATTCCACAGATATTCGCATGGGCATTGAACTTACCAAGCTCAACAAGTACACAGTACGTGAGCGTTACCAATCAGTTACCCCCCATAAGGCTGTACCATCTAGTCCATCACATGAAGCTCATAAATTAAGCAAAGTAGACGCTTTGACAGGTTATTGGCAGTTTAAACTCTCCGAGGAAGACTCAATTTTCACAACGTTCATTACTCCATTTGGACGTTATAAATGTCTCAAAGCAGCCTATGGTATTACACTATATCGGAACATTGCGATATACGTATCGATGATGTAGTCCGCGACGTCATTTATGGCCAAGATGTTCAATAACACAATCAACGTCTACATGCATTCCTTCATCGCTGCCAAGACCATGATGTCAATCTTAACTTGTCAAAATGTCAATTTGGTGTACAGTCAGTACCAATTTGGGTGACATTCTGAGATCCAACGGATATGAAATCAGTCCAGAATTGACTAGAACCTTAGAAGATTTTCCGCGACCTGGCAAAATTACTTATGTAAGGTAGACGCCTATCATCTCAATGGTTTAAGCTTAGCTCTCACACAAGCTGATGGAACCTGTCGCCTAATACAAGCTGCTTCTAGATTTCTTACACCAGCAGAATCCCGGTATGCCATGATCGAGATTGAAGCCCTCGGTGCTGCCTGGACAGTGAAGAAATGGCACATATTTAAACATGGATTGCCACATTTTGGTCCCCATCTTTAATCGATGAAATCGACAACCCAAGGCTTCAACGTCTTAGAATAAAGTTAACTCCATATAATTTTACATCCATATATGGATCACTGGAAAATCTCATCTCCAATGAACCAACCAAATGATGATGACATAGTTGACCAAGAAGACTCAAAATATCTCGTCAACCTAATCATGTCGGTCAGAGGACAAGAAGATCACCACTCTATCCCACTCTCCAAAGTTGAAGAGGCTTCATTAAAGGTCCAACAAATTGTGAAATTGAAAAACATAACCTTGCAAGGATAGCCTGATACCAAACATAAATTACCCGAAATAGTTCCTGAATTTTGGCCTGTTAGATCAAGTCTTTCCATTCATGATGACATTCTATTATTTGAATGGCGCACAATTATTCCCAAATCCCTCCGATGTTCACTTCTCAGAAAATTACATGACGGACACCAAGGAATGAAAAAGCTAAACGACGAGCTCGTCAGTCAATTTACTAGCCAGGTCTCGATCGTGATATCAGCAACCTCATTAAGGCTTGTCAATCTTGTCAAGTCACACAACCGATTCAGCCTCAACATTGGAAGAAGATTGGTACAGACTTTTTCCAGTGTGACACAGAAAATTAAACGGTTGTAGTAGACTTCATGTCCTTTTGGCCTGAATTATACATTCTACACAAGGACACAACCGCTAAATCGGTAATTTATGCCTTTCAAGAATCATTCTCTCAATTTGGCATTCCCGATGAAGTATTTTCCGAAAACGGGACTCAATTTATTTCCAAAGCCTTTAAACAGTTTGCAGACCAATGGGAATTCAGACACAACGCTTCCAGTCCGAGATACCCATAGTCAAACGGCAAATCCGAAGCAAGAATAAAAAGTTGGATATGGTCCGACTTCGTAAAGGATTAATTTTCGTAATTCCCCGCTATTAGGGGGAAAATTACCAGCAAAACTGTTCCATGGCCGTCGTCTCAACGATTTACTTCTTCGTTATCCAGAATCATTTACAAAAAATGGATGATGCCAGGAAGTAAAAAGACGCCAGATTCATGGTACTGAAAAGTCCATCTACAGTTACAACAAAAGAACATATCCTTTAAGCCAATTGAATGTTGATAGTCACATCAGCATCCAGCATCATTCATCAAAACGATGAACAGTTAAAGGGAAGATCAAAATTCCTCCTCACCGATCATATTTAGTCCAGTTGCCAGATGGAAAATATTTCAACGCATCCGACAACAACCGTACACTTGGATGCCTTTCCCTTCAGGAACAGGGGAGGTGGAGGTCATCATTATTCTCAACGTAAACTTCAACAAGATCACGAAGCAAGTACCCATGTTTAAAAGAAGAGAGAACAAAGAACTAGTAAATATGGAAGACGAATGGAAACCAGCTAGATTTAAGGACTTTGTGACAGATTATTCGTGTTCATTTCAAAATGCATAATAATCTGGGGGAGGTTGCTTCCCCGTATCGTCTCGCAAGTCGGAGGAGATTGACTTGTTTTGATTACGTCAGTTTTACGTGTGCTTTTCATATGTTTTCATCTCGCATTAATAAATATTAAAACCTACTCTTCATCGAGCATAAGTTTTAAACGAAAAATTCAGCTGTTTATAAGGTAACACTGCCAAGGTATCGTTTGACGTCAGAAATATTAGTGTATGTCTTAGACGTGTTCCCAGTTCAAGGTGGGCGTCTGTGCCGAGCCATTTGCAAATGGAACATGATTAGCGAGAACATATCCTGTACTACGGAATATCCTGTTCGTTGCAAAATTGACGTTCGTGACATTCTGTGGCATTACAAAACAGGAACATAAAAGACACTATACTTCTCGCCCTTTGTGCAAGTTATTACTTTTTCTTATTCCATATCAAACAGAAGAAAACTATCCAACAGATCCAGACCCATTATCCCGATTTCTCAATAAAATATTTGTTCCACCTTAGGCCAGCACATTTGGGAATTATTAATCCCTCCCTTCCCCGAAATTCAAAAATCTAAAAAACCTATCCTGGCAAAACAGTCGTAGAGGACGGCGAAGCATGCAACACAGGCTTGAGTGATCTTTACAGTTGAAGAACACTTGGTATTGCTATTAGTTGTAAAATCGCATTGGATAACGCCGTTGTCCATTATAATGATGTAACACATGGCGGGTCTAACTGATATGTCATTCTAAGTCATAAACGGTGTACCTGTCAGTTCATCTACATCGATATCTCAACAACTAACTATTCATCCCTTTAGGTCCATCCCATGTTACGTTTTTAATGGTCATGAAAAGACATAGCTGATTAAAACTATACTTTTAATACATAAACTTAACCCTTAACATAGAAATGACATGGCGGAAAGTACACTGAGCATCACCTTCCATCAATAATAGCGAATACCCTCTGGTTAGTCGTGTGACCTTATGTAATAATTAGGTCGTTACAAGTATTGATTATAGACAAATTTAATTATATACACAGAGTCCGTGAATTGTCATTCTCATCATCACATTCTTTATAATCCTGATAGTTATACATTACAACTACCTCCACTACAACAACACCCATGTAATCTACTGGATAATTTCCTACCTCAAGAAATTTTTGCTGGGACTTCTTCAGATGTTGATGGGTGGGGGTGGGATAGAAACAATGGTCCCAACCAAAAAGAACCTGCCTCGCCTGAATATGTGTCTCGTATATTGTCCTTGCCGATGTCCGTCCGTCCGTCAAACAATAATTGCTTGTTAATACTCTAGAATGCACGATTCTGGACAGATTTTGACGAAATTTGGTGTACGCGTGTGTAAGTAGACGATAGAACCATGTTGAAAATCTAGATAAATTGAAAATTTATTAATATGAATTTTTTCCTTTGTTATTGAAATAGCGTTTATTATTTTATATGAAAACACTCAAGAGCCACAATTTTTGAAGAAAACTTTGTAAAATTGATTATGATTCCCCAAGGATGAATCCTATAGAAAATCAAAATATATAAAATCTAAGTTGTTGCCCTTGTACTTGAAATGTTTAATTCGTAAACTCAAGGTAATTTTGGACAGATTTTGACGAAACTTGTGAAATTTGTTTATTGTCATAGTTCATAAGTGTATAACTGAATGTTGAATATTTCATACTAGTGATTGCTAATGTACAGACAAATATTTCCTCCACAATGATTAACAAGTTCTTCTGAGCTTTCAACACGATGACTGAGATTCGATCCCAAAATTTAAGTTTTTGAGGGTGTGAACAAATGAGTGATCTCTTTGAACAATAATAGGCAATAAGCTTATATAAAATACATCTTGATACACCAGTTCTACTCCAAATACTGGAAATTCTAATCATTAATTCAGATAAGGACATTCTGCCTTTGATAGCTCATATAATTAAACTATTTGCCATTTATGAGCCTTGCCTAGGAAATTACATGATATTATGTGTTGATTTTCTTCGTGAGGTATTATAATTAAAATGTTTGTTTTTTTCTTTTGCTTTTTATTTTCATTTTTTACTACTATATTGTCATAGGTGATTTTCAAGTATAGAGATTTGTGTGAATTATATACTAGTAAACAAAAACATACAACTACAAACTTATATGACATGCTTATATGACACTAGCGCTTATTCCCGGCTTCGCCCGGGGTTATTTACCAGTCACTTGAACATTCAGTACTTAAAATTTAAAAATATCGGCGCCGAATATTTGAGAGGCATTCTATTGGTTTAAATTGTAGACATGGTTATCCAAAAACAATTTGTCATCGGCCTTCACGTACTTGATAACCGTTGGTAAATCTATTATTAGCCAAAGTAAATAAAAGAAAATTATGCCGTTTCAATCGGCAGTCTTCAGTGTGTTTTTTGACAAAGTAAACAACGAATGCGTAAACAAAGACACAGGTGTACATCTTTGCATTTCCAGGAATATGCATCCACAGTCTCGCCGTCTCTCAGTTATGGTCACTCCCTTATATTGGCTCTAGAATGTTCTTCACATTTCTGGAAGGCTTGTTTACTGTGTTTGCATGATTGTTGATTTCAACGTTTTGGACAAAGTAAACAACGAATGGCAAAACATAGATTTATCGTGGGCATAAAATATTTTTCATTCAATGCATGAGTAGTTGGTAGTGAAAAAACATTCGGTACTTAAAAGTTAAAAATATCGGCGCCGAATATTTGAGTGGCATTCTATTGGTTTAAATTGTAGACATGGTTATCCAAAAACAATTTGTCATCGGCCTTCACGTACTTGATAACCGTTGGTAAATCTATTAATAGCCAAAGTAAATAAAAGAAAATTATGCCGTTTCACTCGGCAGTCTTCACTGTGTTTTTTTGACAAAGTAAACAACGAATGCCAAAACAAAGACTCAGGTGCACATCCTTGCATATACAGGATTGTGCATGCACAGCAACTCTTTCCTGCCTGCCTCCGTCTTTGAGCTATGGCGACCATACACACACACACACACACACACTCTTATAATAGTTGCTTATCTTGAGCATATGACAGATTGCAGTTTATTATTTTCTTATTCTTTGCCAAAAGAGTACATTTTTCATTTTTATGAATTCCAATATGACATAATATAACATATTGATGTCAGTGGTGTAATTAGATTTTATTTTAGAGGTTTCCAAACTTAGTATGAATATATTATGTATAATGTTGAGATCTAGACTTGGAGTTATTACCATTGACTTAAAAATATCATATGGTAAGCTTTTAGTCAAGGTTGGAATGATATTTGCCACTATCACGCGAAAGTGACAGTTTCAAAATCGCCATTCTATTTCGGAAGCTAATAGCTATACGATAATACTGAATATGTTAAATCTGAAAGTGAAATGATGGTGTCAGAATAAAGACCATATAAAATCAATGAGGTTGTCAACATATGTTTTGGTCTACGTACATCAAGTCAACAACAATACCAAGGAATCAAAGAAAATCGAATCCAATAGAAAAAATACTAAAGGTTTGAGGTCAGGTAGGTGTATAACTCTGATGTAAATCTGCCATTATTTCAATATAAAATAAATGGTTCTTTCACCTTTGGTCAGACGAATCACAATATAACCAGTAGGAACTCAGTACACCATACCGTCAAGAGACATAGGAACCTACTCATTACCAAGGTAAGAAAATATTGGCTCAAGCAAATGATATATCTTTTAGTTAACAGGGGTTTTCAACCTTCTCTTTTTAATACCACTTTCAGGATTCCTGATCGATATCATTACTATTTCGTATTTTCTCCAAGGTTTTCTTTATTCCCATTGCCTATGCTGAAAAAAAAATGAGTGTCAATAATATGAAAAAAAACCTTTAAAAACCTCTGGTTAATAATATATTTCAAACTTATAAGCTTCGTATATACAATGTTCATTTTGATTTCAGACTGCAGTTAATAACTATGGGTAACATGAAGTATCTATTGCCTGTTATTATGGTATTACTTGTAACTATTGCCGTGGTGTCTTCTTTCCCAATAGAACCAGGTAAGGCCATTAGAAATAATGTATCATTTACGCAGCTTTTCAAACCAATGGAATCGTTACGTGCACCCAGTTTTCGTTCAGACTGGTTTTGCCACGCTATATTCATTTTGGAGTTCACATGACTGATAATGTTATTTATTTGGTTATCAGAAATGGAGTGATAACTTTGTGATGAATTAAGATCAGATAATTTGGGTTAAGCGGCAAATATCGCCTACAATTTTCAATGGATTTTGTAAATTTGACGAATTTTCGACAAACCGTTTTGGGGTAATTGTCCCTGTATTTGATGTGGGTACTATAAAAGATACAATTTTCAATTGATTTTTGGTGAACATTTAAATTGATAAGACGACGGTCAAGTTTGATATTGACAATATTTCAATGAACAGTTTTTGAGTTATTGCCCTTGACTTTGTAAAATTACGTCAAAAGTTGAGTGTTGATGCAATAGAAGCTATAATTTTAAATGGATATTGATAAAACCTGGCGTGAGCATTGGAAATGCTAATTTGTGGGCGTATGTTATGTTACCTCTATCACGGACAACTTTTGCTTTGTGTTGTTTGATATAAAATATTTCTCTTTTTAAAGTAAGTTTGGGTTGCAAATGTATGCAAAGTCGTTGAATATTTGAAAAATAGATTATCAGTAATAGTAGGATAAGATCAAGGTCACAATTATTTTTGTTAACTTTGCTATTTTTGTCGCAGATGGAGTTTTATGTTGAGTTGTACACTCTGCTAATTAGATTATTTAAACCATTACAGAACAAGGCGGTGGCCAGCAACAAATTGGTGGTTTAATTGAAAATGGGCTGAAATTATCCAGTAGATTACATGGGTGTTGTTGTAGTGGAGGTAGTTGTAATGTATAACTATCAGGATTATAAAGAATGTGATGATGAGAATGACAATTCACGGACTCTGTGTATATAATTAAATTTGTCTATAATCAATACTTGTAACGCCCTTATTATTACATAAGG
This sequence comes from Nipponacmea schrenckii, assembly GCA_030562195.1. Lineage (NCBI taxonomy): Eukaryota > Metazoa > Mollusca > Gastropoda > Lottiidae > Nipponacmea > Nipponacmea schrenckii. Next base: position 7,101,732 of record JAUJPP010000012.1, read on the forward strand.
TCACACGACTAACCAGAGGGTATTCGCTATTATTGATGGAAGGTGATGCTCAGTATACTTTACGCCATGTCATTTCTATGGTAAGGTTAAGTTTATGTATTAAAAGTATAGTTTTAATCAGCTATGTCTTTTCATGACCATTAAAAACGAAACATGGGATGGACCTAAAGGGATGAATAGTTAGTTGTTGAGATATCGATGAAGATGAACTGACAGGTACACCGTTTATGACTAAGAATGACATATCAGTTAGACCCTCCATGTGTTACATCATTATTATGGACAACGGCGTTATCCAATACGATTTTACAACTAATAGCAATACCAAGTGTTCTTCAACTGTAAAGATCACTCAAGCCTGTGTTGCATGCTTCGCCGTCCTCTACGACTGTTTTGCCAGGATAGGTTTTTTAGATTTTTCAATTTCGGGGAAGGGAGGGATTAATAATTCCCAAATGTGCAGCCCTAAGGTGGAACAAATATTTTATTGAGAAATTGGGATAATGGGTCTGTTGGATAGTTTTCTTCTGTTTGATATGGAATAAGAAAAAGTAATAACTCGCACAAAGGGCGAGAAGTATAGTGTCTGTTATGTACCTGTTTTGTAATGCCACAGAATGTCACGAACGTCAATTTTGCAACGAACAGGATATTCCGTACTACAGGAAATGTTCTCGCTAATCATGTTCCATTTGCAAATGGCTCGGCACAGACGCCCACCTTGAACTGGGAACACGTCTAAGACATACACTAATATTTCTGACGTCAAACGATACCTTGGCAGTGTTACCGTATAAACAGCTGAATTTCTCGTTTAAAACTTATGCTCGATGAAGAGTAGGTTTTAATATTTATTAATGCGAGATGAAAACATGAAAAGCAAACGTAAAACTGACGTAATCAAAACAAGTCAATCTCTTCCGACTTGCGAGACGATACGGGGAAGCAACCTCCCCCAGATTATTATGCATTTTGAAATAAACACTAATAATCTGTCACAAAGTATTGAATCTAGCTGGTTTCCATTCGTCTTCCATATCTACTAGTTCTTTGTTCTCTCTTCTTTTAAACAGGGGCAGTTGCTTTGTGATCTTGTTGAAGTTTACGTTGAGAATAATGATGACCTCCACCTCCCCCTGTTCCTGGAGGGAAAGGCATCCAAGTGTACGGTTGTTGTCGGATGCGTTGAAATATTATACCATCTGGCAACTGGACTAAATATGATCGGTGAGGAGGAATTCTTATCTTCCCTTTAACTGTTCATCGTTTTGATGAATGATGCTGGATGCTGATGTGACTATCAACATTTAATTGGCGTAAAGGATATGTTCTTTTGTTGTAACTGTGGACGGACTTTTCAGTAGCATGAATCTGGCGTCTTTTTACTTCCTTTTCTGGCATCATCCAATTTTTGTAAATGATGATATCGATCAGGAATCATAAAAGTGGTATTTAAAAGAGAAGGTTGAAAACCCCTGTTAACTAAAAGATATATCATTTGCTTGAGCCAATATTTTCTTACCTTGGTAATGAGTAGGTTCCTATGTCTCTTGACGGTATGGTGTACTGAGTTCCTACTGGTTATATTGTGATTCGTCTGACCAAAGGTGAAAGAACCATTTATTTTATATTGAAATAATGGCAGATTTACATCAGAGTTATACACCTACCTGACCTCAAACCTTTAGTATTTTTTCTATTGGATTCGATTTTCTTTGATTCCTTGGTATTGTTGTTGACTTGATGTACGTAGACCAAAACATATGTTGACAACCTCATTGATTTTATATGGTCTTTATTCTGACACCATCATTTCACTTTCAGATTTAACATATTCAGTATTATCGTATAGCTATTAGCTTCCGAAATAGAATGGCGATTTTGAAACTGTCACTTTCGCGTGATAGTGGCAAATATCATTCCAACCTTGACTAAAAGCTTACCATATGATATTTTTAAGTCAATGGTAATAACTCCAAGTCTAGATCTCAACATTATACATAATATATTCATACTAAGTTTGGAAACCTCTAAAATAAAATCTAATTACACCACTGACATCAATATGTTATATTATGTCATATTGGAATTCATAAAAATGAAAAATGTACTCTTTTGGCAAAGAAAAAGAAAATAATAAACTGCAATCTGTTATATGCTCAAGATAAGCATGTCATATAAGTTTGTAGTTGTATGTTTTTGTTTACTAGTATATAATTCACACAAATCTCTATACTTGAAAATCACCTATGACAATATAGAGTTAAAAAATAAAAAGCAAAAGAAAAAAACAAACATTTTAATTATAATACCTCACGAAGAAAATCAACACATAATATCATGTAATTTCCTAGGCAAGGCTCATAAATGGCAAATAGTTTAATTATATGAGCTATCAAAGGCAGAATGTCCTTATCTGAATTAATGAATTGAATTTCCAGTATTTGGAGTAGAACTGGTGTATCAAGATGTATTTTATATAAGCTTATTGCCTATTATTGTTCAAAGAGATCACTAATTTGTTCACACACTCAAAAACTTCAATTTTTGGGTCGAATCTCAGTCATCGTGTTGAAAGCTAAGAAGAACTTGTTAATCATTGTGGAGGAAATATTTGTCTGTACATTAGCAATCACTAGTATGAAATATTCAACATTCAGTTATACACTTATGAATTATGACGATAAACAAATTTCACAAGTTTCGTCAAAATCTTCCAAAATTATCTTGAGTTTACGAACTAAACATTTCAAGAACAAGGGCAACAACTTAGATTTAATATATTTTGATTTTCTATAGGATTCATCCTTGGGGAATCATAAACAATTTTACAAAGTTTTCTTCAAAAATTGTGGCTCTTGAGTGTTTTCATATAAATAATAAACGCTATTTCAATAACAACGGAAAAAATTCATATTATTTACTTTCCTATCGTCTACTTACATACGCGTACACCAAGTTTCGGCAAAATCTGTCCAGAATCGTGCATTCTAGAGTATTTACAAGCAATTATTGTTTGACGGACGGACGGACAGGACAATATACGAGACACAATTTCAGGCGAGGATGGTTCTTGTGACTGAGAGTCATGTGGCATGTATATGCATGTAAGAGTTATCTCTCTTTACATAAGAAAAAAGATGGCTGATTAAAGACTTTGTAAACACTGACGTTGAATGAATGACTCACCCACCACATTTGAATGAGTATACAGTCCTCACCTTTTGATTCGGAGCCTTTCTAGCATTAGAGAACCCAACGCCGGTAAACTTACCGCCCATTCCCTTACATGGTCCGACGAGACGGATAACTAAGCTCACGAAGAATTTTCTAGAAACCTGGCAACTTGCCAACTCTTGTTGTCAGACGACCTTCACCTTTCACAGAGTTAAATATCACAAGAATTTCGAAGACTTTCACACAATATATGACTTGATTCGCTATGTCGGGAGACAACGGAAAGAAGAAACGGATTCGAGGTGGCCACAGATCTTCATTAAAGCGACTTCTTTCAATGTCAGAAGAAATATTGACGACGTCTATTGACAATGCAGATAATCCGAATATTCCGACTATAAAGGAAAAGGCATCACAATTGATAATAAGCCTAAAAGAAAAACTCACAGTTTTGAAGGAATCAGATGACGCAATTTTAGATGGCTTTAAGTCGGATGATGATTTTGAAACAGAGATCGAAGAAACAGATGTTTATAGAGAAACTTCACAACTTACAATTGTCAAATTGGAATCGAAATTATCAGAAGTAGAGAATACGTCAGATAGGAAAAGTGATGTCTCAACTTTTCTGGGAATTCAGCCTAGCACTCAACAGATGCCTATACAGAGCCAACCAATACCAGTTTCCGACAATGAAGGACATTCTGCAGAACAGCCTGGATCGGATGATGACACAAGTTCTAACACACAGTCCACACACCACACAGGAACTCGATCGCACACTGGAATTCATATCAAGCTACCAAAACTCACTTTGAAAACATTTCATGGAGAATATTCAAAATGGCAAGAATTGTGGGATTCCTACAATTCAGCAA
>JAUJPP010000012.1:7106286-7123264 GCA_030562195.1 Nipponacmea schrenckii
CCCCGGGCGATTACAATATACGCCCCAAATAAATTTGTGGGCGTATAAAAATAGTGATTGTGAAACATACTATTAGAGAGAAACTGACAAACACAAAATTTGTCATGTAACCTTGTACAGCGCCTTTTAGAGCTATTTAACTGAAAATCTGTGTTATATTCCCTTAATCTATCAAGAGTAACTGTAACATTAGACCTAGATACATCAATTAAACATAATCAAAGAGAGTTTTAAGCTATTAGATATTTATGAAGAATGAAATTTTACACAAATAATAATCTTTAGTTTACCAGGATTACTAGAAATTGATGATGTTATTACCAAAATAGATAATGAAATCACACAATGTTTTTTACAGTATGTATGACATAGAACACCTGCCTGAAACTTATTAATATCAATATAATAGCTCAAATCCAATAATCAAAACAGTGTTCAGTAAAATCTGATGTCTAGTAATACAAGATACCACTTTAAATGGAAGTAGATCTACAACAGATTCACAGCTAAATATTCATTATGATCATATCATTTGCCCATTTAAACAAGGGTTCCCTTATTTTCATATATATATACCATCTAAACAAGGGTTCCCTTATATTCATATATATATATATACCATCAGGGGTGTCAATAATATTTCGATATAAAGGAGAAAAGTTGGTGGCTGCGTGAATAAATGTAGAGGCGCAGAGATCTTGAAAAATTTTGTTTTACAACTGAGCAATTTGAAGCTTTCTGGTGCATTGAATGAATTAGTAGGCTGATAATTTATTCTTAATTTCACAACCACATAAAGCATTATTTTCAAATAATTAATTTTTATTCATATACCAGGAAATTTACTTCACCTTTACTGAAATTCAAATTATCAAATACAGTATACTCGGAGTAATCCGATATCTCTTGGATTGCAAAATAATGTGGGATTAGCGAGTTTGTCTGATTACTCAGATTTTCGAGAATTTTTGTTCCACATGTTACTATTAATAGCTCAGTGACCCTCGTAACATTACATTTTAAATATTACAATAACAATAATACTGTCTTATTTAATTATTCTTATGCTGAGTTACTTTACTTACGTTTTTTTATTACAATTAGTACGCCTTTTATCAGATTTAATACGTCTTTTTATCAAAATTAATACCGACGACAAACATTTCAACCAACAATTCAACCGAAACCAGAGGTCATTCATTGATTAATCAGCAGAATTTTTTCAGATTATTGATATAATACTGGATTATCTAATTAACAATAAGTAATTAAGATAACTAAATGTCAGACTTTTTTGATTAGTGTTGGAATTCAGAAAAGACAGGTCTTAATACTCCGGGAAGTTGAAGAATTCATGAGAGTCGCCAATATGCTGAAGCCATTTTAATAATAATAGGTTCATATAATAGTTATTTTGTGGCCATATCATCGATATTAACTGGTGAATTTCAAAGAAATAACTATAGTTTGATGTTCATTATAATTTCAATAGTTGTAAAACTTGTTTTGGGTCAATTTTTTCACTGGAAATTTTTTGACGCGGGGTAAAAGTAGACGGAGGTATTGAATAGAATTGCCGGCCGCAGGCTACTAATGACACCCCTGTACCATTATTGAACCGGTAATACTTATAACAATAGAAAGTAGAGGTGTTCTAATGACTAGGAAAAATACCAGATGGTACCACAAGACCTTAATTAACAGGTAATTAGGCTAATTATGTCGGGATTTCCCTCAGTAAGGTACTACCAATAGGTATGTACATCAAGTCTCAAATGTCTTTCAAATGTCGTTGATCTTTTTTTGATCATCCAGTCTGTTTATTCGATACATAACCGGACGGTGTGGTTGTTATGTATGCACACATGAGTACTTGCCTTAATATTAATATTTTCCACAACAACAATGGCATTTTGGTATTCCATTTATTATCTCTAGCAAAAGGCAATAAAACGTTTAAATATCATTTTGTAAAAAAACATTATGAATTAATTTAAATAAGTTTTAACTCACTAATAATAAAATACAAGATAGCTTGCCAGGCAAGGTAATATACGCCCACTGGCAGCATTTATTTCAAATAAACACTTTATCAAAATCCATTCAAAATTGTTCTTTCTAGAGTGTTTACGAGTTAAATTGAACGCGTTTTCAAAAACAAGGGCAAAAACTTGTACTAAATATTTTTCGATTTTCAATAGAGTTCATCCTTGGGAGACAACAAATACTCCAGCCAAGTTACATCAAAATCCATTAAAAATTGTTCTTTCTAGAGTGTTTACAAGCTAAAATTGAACGCGTTTTCAAGAACAAGGGCTATAACTGACACTAAATATATTTCTATTTATTTGATTTATAATAGGGTTCATCCTTGGGTAAAAACAAATACTCAAGCCAAAGTTAATCAAAATCCATTAAGAATAGTTCTTTCTAGAGTGTTTACAAGCTAAAATTGAATGCGTTTTCAAGAACAAGGGCAGTAACTCATACTAAAAAAATTTTCGATTTCGCTTTTCAATAGGGTTCATCCTTGAGTTATAACACACTCTCACACCAAGTTTAATCGAATTCCATCAAGAATTGTGCCATGTAGAGTGTTTACGAGACAAAAATCGAACGCGTTTAAAAGAACAAGGGCAATAATTCATATTAGATATATTTTGATAATTTTAATTTTCAATTAGGCTCATCCCTTGCGATATCCAACAATTTCAGTGAGTTTTGTCAACATTGGTCATGAATTGTACCTTCTAGAGTATTTATTAAAAAGTTAAACCTGTTTTCAAACACAAGGGCAATAACTGACACTAAATATATTTTGATTTATTTGATTTTCAATATGGTTCATCCTTGGGTAAAAACAAATACTCAAGCCAAGTTTTATCAAAATCCATTAAGAATTGTTCTTTCTAGAGTGCTTACAAGCTAAAATTGAACGCGTTTTCAAACACAAGGGCAATAACTGATACTAAATATTTTTCGATTTAACTGAATTTCAATAGGGTTCATCCTTAGGTGATTACAAATACTCATGCCAAGTTATGTCAAAATCGCTCAAGAATTGTGACTTGTAGAGTGTTTACAAGGCAAAAATCCAACACATTTTATAGAACAAAGGCAATAATTCCTATTAAATATATTTCGATATGTGCTATTTTCAAAAGGGTTCATTCTTGGGTGATACTAAACAATTTCAGAAAGTTTTGTCAAAATCGGTCAATAACTGTACTTTGTAGAGTGTTTACAAGCTAAAAATTGAACGCGTTTTCAAAAACAAGGGCAATAACTGATATTAATTTTTTTTTCGATTTGATTGGTTTTCAATAGGCTTCATCCTTGGGTGATAACAAATACTCAGGCCAAGTTTCATTAAAATCCATTAAAAATTGTTCTCTCAAGAATGTTTACAAGCTAAAATTGAACGCGTTTTCAAGAACAAGGGCAATAACTCATACTAAATGTTTTTCGATTTCGCTGATTTTCAATAGGGTTTATCCTTGAGTTATAACATACTCTCACACCAAGTTTCATCAAAATCGGTAAAGAATTGCACGTTGTAGAGTGTTTACGAGCCATTCAAGAACAAGGGCACGAACTCATACTAATTTTTTTCCGATTTCGCTGATTTTCAATAGGGTTCATCCTTGCGTGATCATAAACACTCATATCAAGTTTCATCTAAATCCGTCAAGAATTACACCGTGTAGAGTGTTTACGAGCAATTGTGGACAGACGGACGAACGGACGGACGGACAGATGTGGGTGACGACAATATACGCCCCCCATTTCATGTGGGCGTATAAAAATCAATTCTTATACACCTTCATTTATATGACGTCATTTGGTCATGTGAACAAACATGGAGTCTTAATTTAGCGTTTCAAGGCAGATCAGAGTCAAATGGATTCCACAAGCATGTCTACGTCCACATAGGTCTTTTGAACTTGAGAATACATGGATTATTCATTAGAAACGCCAATTAATCAATTAGTAAGCTTACTTTGGCTCTAATTAATGAGGAAACCCAACCTTAAGAGGGCGAAACAGCAATAATGCCCAGTTAACTATCCTGTTAACTTAATTGATTACCAGTGAATTCATCTACATGTCAACTTGTCAACTACATTTTGTTGGAGAACTGAAGTTACCTTGTCTACAATATTGGCCAAGTCAACTCGTCAACAAAAACAATACAAGTACTAAATATACCTTCTTTATAAAAGAGTTCTGAATAAAGGGGCATTTAGTTTTTGTAGGTCATCAATTTATGAAAACTTTATCAAATCAAAATCTACAAAAATATTTCTCTGAATGTATCTAAAAGTTTAAACATAAAAAAATTCAACTCTTAATTTTTAAAGCCAAAACTTTTGAACTGATTTAAAGTTGGGTTCTAGTATTGAGTTAAATCAAGCTTACTAATATATGAATAAATGAATATAAGGCAAACTTTAAACATGGGCTCCCTTTGTTTTCATTAATTTATATATATATTCTCTTTTGGGGTTTTTGCATGCCCATTTTTGACTAATTTTTGGACTAGATTTGGAATTTGATGTCTGAAAATGCATTTTGTTTTAGCATTGTTGAGATAATGAGAAAATTTATTGGCAGAAGGCAAGTAACTTATTTACCACCTGTTTCCATGTTAAACCACAAAACTATCTAATACTTTTCAAGAAATCTTGATGCAAACTTTCCAATATGTCAAATGAAAGCCTGGCCAAAACTTAGTTTCTGGACACAAATTCAATTAATCACCACCATGAAAATTTTGAGTTTGACAATGAAAGTAGACCACTATATTTTATCAACATCCACTTGACTGTCACTGCACACCAGAACTGTTGATTTGGCTCTATATGCCGGACATGACCGGCAGTCATGCCAAAATGACCGTTTGCAAATAGGCTTCGCCGGACATCAAGTATAGGTCAGTGACGTTAAAAAAAATAATTGAAAATTAAATTTCCTAACTATCACGTTTAGTCAATGAGATTCCTAACACTACCGTACATGGCAAAAACAGACCTATTGCGAACCACTTTAACCTCCCCGACCACTCCATTGAAGACTTGGTAATTATGCCTATTGAGGCGGTTATGTCGATGCCTAATATTAAGCCAAAACATAGAAGATTGCAGCGCAAGAGCTATTGGATGGACCAGTTGGACACAGTATTTCCGAATGGCTTAAACCTTCAGCATGACAACCAAATAATCCCCATCGGTAATTGTAAAAAATTACTATAAAACTCTTCAACAGAAATATCCACAGGTTTATACTAAAAGAATTGTTACCGCGTTCAAGAGGAATAAAAATCTTAGTAACCATTTAGTCTATGGCAGACTTGAACCACTGCAAAACGTTTTTTCAAATCCATAACTGTTTTAAATATATATATATATCACATATTACCTTAAATAATTATTAGTCAAATGTCATCAGCATACACTTTAGTTTATTATAGGTCAATGGGCTCCAGTATTTGAACAGGATAATGAGGACCAAAATTAAAAAGTTATTTTTGTTTTTTAAGATTTGGATTTCAGAACGGTTGAAAGATCAAGACTTCCATACTTTTCATGATTATAACCTTAACCATTTTTAACTATTGTTTACACTAACTATCTCATCCTATAATGTTGTTTCTTACTTCATGACCTAGGCCAGTGCTTTCTTGAGAATATTATTCTCATCTTACCCTAACACTACCGGTCAATTAATTTAGTTAATTAAGAGATTAACGGAAAGAGGTGGTTAATTAACAAAGAATTTATTGACAATTATTAATCGGCTGCCGGAAAACGCTTCCAGTGTTCCAGTTCAAAGAGATTTACTATCTCGAACTACTTACTTTTAACAAACAGTTGACACGATAATCTGTTATGTGTTTAATCCTATAGTTATGCCGTCAAATTTTAATCGGTCATTATTCATTGATATAATTGTATATCAAGTCTATTTTACGATAATTGTCTTCCGATTCCATCAGTACCAACGTTAACATGACGAAGATAGTGTCGGCCCTCACATAGAATTTTTGACGAAAATTTTTTTATTTTTACAGCTATACAGGGTACATACAAAACATTATACAATATGATAACAAGAATATTTTTAAGATATTTGTGCAAGGCATTGAGTGTAAGTTCGGAGAGATAGAGATATATATAAAACAGCTAGAGGGATGCCTTTTCTTAGGTCTTTATAAAATTATATAGATATTTCCATTTGGCTATTTCATTCTCATTTTGGGTGATTTCAATGTTAGCTTTTGATATCAAAAATTGAATGTATTTAGTTTCATTCGGTATTTCGCGTCTAATTTTACTTTGATAGATGAGGTATTTTGTCAGAATTAAACAGTGGTTGATACAGTTAATTTCATTGCTGTCTAGGAAAGGGTCAAAGTCATTTGTATAAAATCCTAAGTGCATAATTTCATTAGTGATTTTAATTGATATATTGTTTTTGTCTATGATTTCATGTAGCTTGCTCCATATTTGTTGTGTATATACGCATTGAATATATAGATGATCTATTGTTTCAATGGTAAAATTACAAAAGTCGCAAAGTGTTGTTTCGGCTAATTTGAATTTAAAAAGTTTAGAATTTGAATATATAATTTTATTACGTATTTCGACTTTGGCGAAAACGTATTGTAATCGTTCGGATTATTTTATTTTTTTTTTTTTTTGTAATTCTTGGATGAGTTTGCAGACAAACTGGTAAAAGGTGCAGAAATTCTAAATCTACAGTTGATCTTAGAATGATTTCTATTATCAAATAAAACAAAACCGGAAGTTCTATCTCTGACAGGAAGTGAGAACCGGAAGTTCAGGTTTTTTTGCTTTAGCAAGTTTATTTTCAGTTCGATTTTGACCGGATTTTCAGATTTGAAAACTTCAATGTATTTGTCAACTAACAATTATAGGTTTTATGCAATTAGGTTAAATATTTTACCCACGATTTGCAATTCAATATTCAAGGGTCATCGGCAAAAATTTCAGACCGTGATTTCTCCTTTAATATAAATGGTAAAATTTTGAAACTTTACCAGTTGATAGGCAATATGTTTATAATTTTTGAAAAAATGGGAAAATAAAAATTCCACTTCCTGTTTAGCCTCAAATGACGTAATTACGTAACTTCCGGTCTATAACTGCTAGGTGAAAAGTGAAAACTGTTTTATAAATAACTTGTCAATAGTAATTGATTTGACCTAAATAATTAGGTCAAGCTGCCATATCGGTCGCCATTTTGAATTTTCGTTACAATTCTTAAATCCGAAATTCAGACACTACTGATAGACCGATTTTGATGAAATTTAGCACATAGATACAATGGATCATTATCAACCTTTTCTTGGAGACCGATTTTCAAATTTCGTATTTTCTTTCGAATTATTTAAATTTCGATTTTTTCAAAATTAGGTCACTTTAACGGGTACGGAAGGTGTGACCCACTTAATCTATGACCTTGAAAATTAGGTCAAATAATATTCAATATATTGTCTACGAGTAGATATTTTTTAATTTGGCTTACTTAAAAAATTCATAGAGATAAGTGTACTTAAATACAGCAAAAATTGATAATTTTCATATTTTCGCCATCATTAACCGTTACGGAAGGTGTGACCTAATTATTTTATGACTTTGAAAACTAGGTCAAATGATATTCAATATATTGTCTAGATGTAGGTAATTGCAAATTTAGCCTACATAATATTTTAAGGCTCTCGAAATACGTTCATAATTGTAAGCAATTCTAGTTTATATATTTGTACTGGAAATTTTCGAGTTTTTTCATCTAAACAATAGTTATATAGATTTCGGAAAGTTGAGTTGATATCATTTTCATGTAACGTGATTTCCAACTCCTCTTCCCATTTAATAATTGAGTTTGGTTTAATAAACTTAGCATTGATATGTTTTTTGTAAATGTCTGTTGGTTTTATTGTGTCATAGTTGGTGTTGTAGAATTTGGTCAATTTACATGTTATATCGGTTTTGAGTTTTGTTATATAATTTGTAGGGGCTGAGACCGGGGTTTTATTGTTGTTTGCGGTTTTAAATTTTACAGTTTGCTGAATAGTATTTTGGTAACCTTTTGCTATAAGCTTTTCACAATCAGTCAGATTATGGTGCGAGTTTGTTATGAAATCTGAAGTATAAAGAAAATTATGTTTTATTAGATTTGAAATTATACATGTTGAAGAATTAATATTTATATGTTTGTTTAAATAGGCAATTTGATTTTCTAGTCCAATTTGTTTGTCGATATTTGTGGTATATATTTCATAACAATTTAGATACATTTGTTTATAAAATGGGGATTTAATAGTTATTTTGTCTTTTTGGAAATTACATGATGCCAAAACAAAAGGATTGTAAGGTTCTAAACATGTTTGTAAGGTAGCCATCCAATTTTGATTCCTATCTACAAGAAACATTTTTTTAATCCAAAATAGAGATTTACAAGCGTGGTGTTCTCGTAAATTAAGTCTATTTAATCCACCCTTAAACTTATATTGATAGATTTGTTCTCTTTTGAGCTTGTCTGGCCCATTCCAAAGAAACTTAAAGAATACATGATTTAATTTTGTAAAAATGTCATCCGGCGTATATAGTGTCTGGAGTTGTAATGTTATTTTGGATAAGCAGAATGTTTTGATTGATATTTTCCCTGTTAATGTTAAATTTCTTTCTTTCCATTTTGATAAAATATTTTCTATTTCTTGTATTTTTTGCTGGAAGTTTAAATTGCAGGATAGTAGGGCTGGCAAAATTTATCGAAATTCCGATTAATCGTCGATTACTTACCTGCCGATTACGATTATCGATCTAAAATTCCATAATCGATTATCATGATTCAATAAATTATATCCAATCAATTTTTTCAAACAACTGTTTACAAGATGGAATGAACAATACTATCACAAAACCTACCAAATAATACCGCTATCGACTTTTAATACGACACAATAACAACTATAGGCCTATAAATAACAACAGTGTAGAGCTCCATCTGCTGGGAGGATATGCTACTTTCATTTTCAAATGTACTGTGTTTACGATACTCGAATGTGGTTATCTCACTTACTTAAAATAGACATGAAAATTCTACCGATTATTAATCGATTATCGGTCGGTGCACGTCACCGATTATTTGCCGATAATCGATATTAAAATCATAATCGATTCCCAGCCCTACAGGATAGTGAATCGGTCAGGGAAAAATGGATACCTAAGATTTTAATGGAAGACATGCACAGGCGAATATAATTTTCAGAGATCAATTTTGTGAGATTTTTTTTTTGCTATTTAAATCTAATGCTTCTGTTTTTGAAAAGTTTACTGAAAGCCCGATATAAGTCTAAATTGTTTGAGAACCTCGATTAGGTGTCTTACGGATTTATAATCTTTGAAAAAACATGTCAAGTCATCTGCAAATCCAATTATTTTTAATGTGGTTTTTCCAAAATCAAGTCCGTGGATATTGGGATCTTGTCTTACATATATACAGAGGATTTCTATGACGAGATTGAATAGGTTGGGAGACATTGGATCACCTTGTCGTACACCTTTTTCTATTGGGAAGTAATGAGTAGTATAACCATTGTTTGAGATAGCACATTCAATTTCATTATATAAAGTTAGTATCCATCGTATGAATATTTTACCGAAACCAAAATGCCTTAGAACTTTTACCATAAATTGATGACAAATTGAATCAAATGCTTTAGAAAAATCAATTGCCAAAAGGAGCCCAGATATGCGTTTTTGTTGAGCTAATGTTATACAGTCATCTATAATTCTGATATTCTCTACCATGTGCCTACCCGAGACAAATCCTGTCTGGTTCAATCTTTTCCAAAAAATGTTTTAAGCGTATTGATAAAACTTTACTGGCAATCTTAACGTCTACGTTGATAAGCGAGATCGGTCGCCAGTTACTTATGTCAAATTTATTTTTATTAGGTTTTGGAAGCAGCTTTATTATTGATTGCCGTTGGGATGTCGAAAGGCATTTATTTTCGAAACCCTCATTTAGTTAGACCATCAACGACCGAATCATTTCCGGGAGATGAGTTTAATTTAAATGTCTTGATTGCCTCTCGACACTCTAATTCATTCAATTTATATTCAAGACACTGAGATTCAGTATCACTTAGTACTGGGGTATTTTCTCTAATTAAAAATTGTATATCAGGTTCAGCTTGTTTTGCGTCCTTTTTATATATTTGGCTATAATATTTTTTAATTTCGTGCATTGTCTTTTGGTTTCTGTAAAACTATTCCATCATCTATCCTATATAGTTTGTTTATCGACGTAGATATTTGCTTATTTCTTTCGAGGTTAAGAAAGAATGTTGTATTCTTATCGCTTTCGTAATAATTTTGTATTTTAGACCTAATTATTGCGCCGGTGGCTTCATTTTTGTAAATATCATCTAATTTGTTTTTGGTGATTTAATATTGTTTTAAAGTATTATATGTCTCATTGTCATTGGAAAGGTGTAAAACATCCTCTAGTTTTTCAAGCTCTGTGCTTAAAGATTGTTTAATTTCTCGTTTAACTGCTTGTTTTTTCTTACAATATTCAATTGTATTTAAATTTCAAAAGACATGTGACTGCTTTTGTTAAAGTAAACTTTTTTAAAACAAAAGTTGTATGTTTAACGGCAAGATCACTCTTGTTTTTGTAGAATATAATATTACTAAAGACTTTTTACATTAGATGTATGTCACAAACCCCCTTCATAACACACTGGTTATTTGTCGCGTGCAGTTTCTCCAATACATTTCACTTTTGTCGTATCTTTTTGTCGTATCTTTTACGTTCATTTTTTGGTCACGTGAGGGTCATGTGATGAACAAAAAAGATACGACAAAATAGATATGACAAAAGTGAAATGTAATTGGAGAAACTGCACGCGACAAATAACCAATGTGTTATGGAGGGGGGTTTGTGACATACATCTAATGTAAAAAGTCTTTAGTAATATTATATTCTACAAAAACAAGAGTGATCTAACCGTTAAACATAAAACTTTTGTTTTAAAACAATTTACTTTAACAAAAGCAGTGTTATTGTAGAGATGTTTTTGTGTAAAAAGCATGTGTATAGCTTGGTGTATATAGAAAATGTTGAAAAGATCAAAACTAAATTTGGGCATTAGCATAGGTGAATATTAGCTCTTTCAAATGTATCATTAACTATAGGTCAAAAGTGAATATTGAGTGAGAGATTTTAAAATTAACTAGGTAAAATAATGTACAGGGTAATTTTTTTATATGTTTGTGTGTGTTTGAAAAAAAAAAAAAAAAAAAAAAAGAAAGTTCAATAAAATGTCATTGGCAGGTTATTTTCTATTGAAATTTTACTATTCCTTTCAAAAAATGTGCGTAGTTATATAAGTTTTATCGTTCTTACAAGTAGGATATGAAACAGCTACTATTTATAGACAAATCAGAAAGACCTCGAGAAAATTTACCGTCATTTTTCTCAGTATTGGTGTCATTCAAAACCCTTCGTTTTTCTCATGTTCAACCGGAAGTACATCGTCGGTGAAAGTAAACTAAAAATCGGCATTTGTAACTTCGTAAAAAATATTAAATTTAACAGTAAATATTTGATTATCAGATTGTTTTGTTTCTGTGATTGATGTATGACAGTATGTTCAGAAACTTAAAGTCCCAATTATGATGAATATAACTAAACATTCATGCATTGAAATACATTTTACAGTTGGATACTAGTTGAATAGTACTTAGTGTAGTAGTTTTGACATCAACAAAACATCGTTAAAAAAATGTCCGGCTGGATAAAAAATAATATTAGCCCTGCTGCACACAAAAACACTTTTTAGAAATAACCTTCTGCCAATAAAATTTCTTATTATCAAAGAAATTTTGAACAAAAAAAGAATTTCAGACATCAAATTCTAAATCTAGTAAAATGATAGCTTGCCAGGCAAGGTAACATAAGCCCAAAAACTCAAAACCTGTTCATGGAAAATCGTCAAATCAAACTTGACCACCATCTTATCTATTTCAATATTCACACCAATTTTCATCAAATCAATTAAAAAATCGTTGCTAGTATTACACCCCCCCAATAAAAATTTTGACGCAATTTTATTAAGTCAAATGCAATAACTCAAAAACTATTCATTAAAATAAGTCGTCTAACTCAAACTTGACTACTGTCTTATCAATTCTAACACCATGGTCCATAAAGAACCTTTGAAATTTAAAGCTTCTTATTGCAACCACAATTGAATTTAGACGCAATTTTACTAAGGTAAGGGCAATAACTCAAAACCGTTTATTTGAAAAATTGTCAAATTCAAACTTGATTGAGGTTTCATCAATTCCAATGCTTACAACAAATTTCATCAAAATCCTTTGAAAATTGTAGGTTTATTGCATCAACAATACAATTTTGACAAGATTTTACTAAGTGGAGGGCAATAACTCAAAAACTGTTCATCAAAAAAAAATCATCAAATTCAAACTTGACCGCTGTCTTATCAATTCCAATGATCATACCAAGTTTCATCAAAATCCATATAAAATCGTAGCCTCTATTGCACCCACAATAAAATTTTGAAGCAATTTTACGAAGTCAAGGGCAATAACTCAACAAAAGTGCACAAAGAAAAGTCGTCAAATTCGAACTTGACTACTGTCTTATCAATTTCAATACTCATACCAAGTTTCATCAAAATCCATTGAAAATTGTAGCATCTATTGCATCAACAATAATTTTGATGTGATGTAACTAAGTCAAGAGCAATAACCCAAGATAGCTTGCCAGACAAGGTAACATACGCCCACTGGCATTTAATTTGAAAAATAAATAGAGCAATAACTCAAAAAACATTCACTGAATTAATATTGAAGTTAAGGCAAAAACTCAAAAACTGTTCATGGGAAATCGTCAAATTAGAATTTGACCACCATTTTATCTATTTTGCACCCACAAATATTTTTGACGCAATTTTATTAAGTCAAGGGCAATAACCCAAAAACCATTCGTTAAAAAAAGTCAGAAATTCAAACTTTACTAATGTCTTATCAATTCTAATGCTTACACCAAGTTTCATCAAAATCCTTTGAAAATGAAAGCTTCTTATTGCAACCACAATAGAATTTTGACACAATTTTACTAAGTCAAGGGCAATAACTCAAAAACCGTTCATTTGATCATTTCCATTTTCGAACTTGACCGAGATATCATCCATATATACATGTATAACAATTTTCATTAAGATCGGATAAAAACTGTAGCCTCTATTGTGGATACAACCCAAATTTGACACGTTTTTACTAAGTCAAGGGCAATAACTCAAAAACCGTTGATGCGATATTTTCCATTTTCGAACTTGACCGAGATATCATCACTATATACATGTATACCAAGTTTCATTAAGATCGGATAAAAAATGTAGCCTCCATTGTGGATACAACCTAAATTTGACGCGTTTTTACTAAGTCAATGGGCAATAACTCAAAAACGGTTCATGCGATAAATACATGTATACCAAGTTTCATTAAGATCGGATAAAAACTGTAGTCTGTATTGTGGATACAACTAAATGTGGACAGACCGACGGACAGGGGCGACAGCAATATACGTCCACATTTCCATGTGGGCGTATAAAAAACTGTTTGTCGAAAAATTGTCATTTTATAACTTGACCGCCGTTTTATCAATTCCAATGCTCACACCCAAGTTTCATTAAAATCCATTGAAAATTGTAGCTTCTATTGTGTCTACAACAAATATTGAGGCAGGGGCAATAACTCAAAAACCCTTCTTTGAAAAAATTGTCAAATTCAAACTTGACAGTAAACCAAGTTTCATTAAAATTCATAAAAGATAGCTTGCCAGGCAAAGTAACATACGCCCACTGGCAGCATTGAATTTGAAAAATAAATAGAGCAATGACTCAAAAACATTCACTAAATGGATATTGAATTCAAGGGCAAAAACTCAAAATCACCAAGTTTCATCAAAATCCATTGAAAATTGTAGCTTCTATTGAACCCACAATAAAATTTTGAAGCAATCTTACTAAGTCAAGGGCAATAACTAAAAAACTGTTCATCGAAAAATCTTCAAATTCGAACTTGACCGTCGTCTTATCAATTCCAATGCTCACATCAACTTTCATTTAAATCCATTGAAAATTGTAGCTTCTATTTTGTCTACAACAAATCTAGAGGTAGGGGCAATAACTCCAAAACTGTTTATCGTCCAAATCGAACTTGACTGCCCTCTTATTAATTCCAATGCTCATACCAAGTTTCATTAAAATCCATAGATAATTGAAGCTTCTATAGTGTCTACAGAAAATGAATTTTTACGCAATTTTACTTAGTCAAGGGCGATTACTCATTAACTATTCATCAAAAAATCGTCAAATTTGAATTTCTGATAAAAACTGTAGCCTATATCGTGGATACAAACCAAATTTGACCCGTTTTTGCTAAGTCAAGGACAATAACTCAAAATCCGTTCATTCGATAATTTCCATTTTGGAACTGACCGAGATATCATCAATATATACATGTATACCAAGTTTCATTAAGATCGGATAAAAACTGTAGCTTCTATTGTGGATACAACCCAAATTTGACGCGTTTTTACTAAGTCAAGGGCAATAACTCAAAATCTGTTCATTCGATAATTTCCATTTTCGAACTTGACCAAGATATCATCAATATATACATGTATATCAAGTTTCATTAAGATGGGATAAAAACTGTAGCCTCTTTTGTGGATACAACCCAAATTTGACGCGTTTTTACTAAGTCAAGTGCAATAACTCAAAAACTGTTCATGCGATAATTTCCATTTTCGAACTTGACCGAGATATCATCAATATATACATGTATACCAAGTTTCATTAAGATCGGATATAAACTGTAGCTTCTATTGTGAATACAACAAATGTGGAAGGACCGACCGACGGACGGACAGGGGCGACGGCAATATACGTCCACATTTCCATGTGGGCGTATAAAAACTGTAGCCTCTATTGTGGATACAACCCAAATTTGACGCGTTTTTACTAAGTCAAGAACAATAACTCAAAAACCGTTCATGCGATAAATACATGTATACCAAGTTTCATTAAGATCGGATAAAAACTGTAGTCTGTATTGTGGATACAACAAATGTGGACGGACCGACAGGGGTGACAGCAATATACGTCCACATTTCCATGTGGGCGTATAAAAAACTGTTTGTCGAAAAATTGTCATTTTATAACTTGACCGCCGTCTTATCAATTCCAATGCTCACACCAAGTTTCATTAAAATCCATTGAAAATTGTAGCTTCTATTGTGTCTACAACAAATATTGAGGCAGGGGCAATAACTCAAAAACCCTTCTTTGAAAAAATTGTCAAATTCAAACTTGACCGTAAACCAAGTTTCATTAAAATTCATAAAAGATAGCTTGCCAGGCAAAGTAACATACGCCCACTGGCAGCATTGAATTTGAAAAATAAATAGAGCAATGACTCAAAAACATTCACTAAATGGATATTGAAGTCAAGGGCAAAAACTCAAAAACACCAAGTTTCATTAAAATCCATTGAAAATTGTAGCTTCTATTGAACCCACAATAAAATTTTGAAGAAATCTTACTAAGTCAAGGGCAATAACTAAAAAACTGTTCATCGAAAAATCTTCAAATTCGAACTTGACCGTCGTCTTATCAATTCCAATGCTCACACCAACTTTCATTTAAATCCATTGAAAATTGTAGTTTCTATTTTGTCTACAACAAATATAGAGGCAGGATATCATCAATATATACATGTATGCCAAGTTTCATTAAGATCGGATAAAAACTGTAGCTTCTATTGTGGATACAGCAAATGTGGACAGACCGACGGACGGACGGACGGACAGGGGCGACGGCAATATACGTCCACATTTCCATGTGGGTGTATAAATATTGTAGCTTCTATTGTGTCTACAACAAATCTTGACGGACCGACAGACCGAAGACAATATACATCCACATATTCATGTGGGCGTTTAAAAATTTTATCTTCTAGTGCACCCACAATAAATTTTTTAGACAATTTTACTGAGTCAAGAGTAATAACCTGACCACCGCCTTATCAATTCCAGTGCTCATACTAGGTTTCATCAAAATCCATTTAATATTGTAGCCTCTATTGGACCCAGAATAAAATTTTGATGCAATTTTACTAAATCAAGGGCAATAACTCAAGAAATTTTCATCGAAAAATCATCAAATTCAAACTTGATCACCCCCTTATCAATTCCATTGCTCATACCAAGTTACACATTCAAATCCATTGAAAATTGTAGTTTCTATTGCATCAACAATAAATTTGCTGTGATGTAACTAAGTCAAGGGCAATAACTGAAAAAGATTACATCAAAAAATCAAATTCGAACTTGACCGCCATCTTATCAATTCCAATGCTCAAACAAAGTTTCATTAAAATCCATTGAAAATTGTAGTTTCTATTTTGTCTACAACAAATATAGAGGCAGGGGCAATACCTCAAAAACTGTTCATCGAAAAATCGTCAAAATTGAACTTGACTGCCGTCTTATCAATTCCAATGCTCAAACCATGTTTCATTAAAATCCATATAAAATTGAAGCTTCTACAGTGTCTTCAACAAATGTTGACGGACAGGGGCGACGCCTATTTGTCCACATATTGCAGGTAATGAGATAAATAAGATTGATTGATTGGCAATAAATGTTTTGAAACATTAGGGTATGTTCTTTTTGTGACCAAACTTATAATCTCATTTTTGGAGATTATGGCGCAAATATTACAATCCCTGGCAACTGGAAGTTTGTTGCATCCCCATAGTAAAATGACAATTGATTCCTCAAACCTCAACTATATGAGGAATGAATGATCAGAGAGTGCTTCAATATCTAACAACTAGATACCAAGCATCAATCC
>JAUJPP010000012.1:7123764-7145526 GCA_030562195.1 Nipponacmea schrenckii
AAAACTTGGCTTGAGTATTTTTTTTTACCCAAGGATGAACCTTGTTGAAAATCAAATAAATCGAAATATATTTAGTGTCAGTTTTTGCCCTTGTGTTTGAAAACGGGTTTAACTTTTTGGCTAATAAACACTCTAGAAGGTACAATTCATGACCAATGTTGACAAAACTCACTGAAATTGTTTGATATCGCAAGGGATGAGCCCTATTGAAAATTAAAAATATATCTATATAATACGAATTATTGCCCTTGTTCTTTTAAACACGTTCGATTTTTGTCTCGTAAACACTCTACATGGCACAATTCATGACCGATTTCGATGAAACTTGGTGTGAGAGTGTGTTATAACTCAGGGATGAACCCTATTGAAAATCAGCGAAATCGAAAAATTTTTCAGTATGAGTTACTGCTCTTGTTCTTGAAAACGCGTTCAATTTTAGCTTGTAAACACTCTAGAACGAACAATTCTTAATGGATTTTGATTAAACTTGGCTTGAGTATTTGTTATTACCCAATGATGAACCCTATTATAAATCAAATAAATCGTAATATATTTATTGTCAGTTATAGCCCTTGTTCTTGAAAACGCGTTCAATTTTAGCTTGTAAACACTCTAGAAAGAACAATTTTTAATGGATTTTGATGTAACTTGGCTGGAGTATTTGTTGTCTCCCAAGGATGAACCCTATTGAAAATCGAAAATTATTTAGTACAAGTTATTGACCTTGTTTTTGAAAGTTCTTCTTAGGTACAAATCTTTACAGTTTTTAATAAAACTAGACACCCTAGAAAAAAATAGGTTGGAAGGTTGAATATTTCATTCGACTTATTGTAACCTTAGTGAAAAGTTTTTATTTGAATTAAATGCTGCCAGTGGGCGTATATTACCTTGCCTGGCAAGCTATCTTTGTTATTTCGTTTCATAAAATATTTCTTCTGTAATTTTCTTATAGCCTGTAAACATCCATTTTCTAAATTCTTGTGGAGATTTTTAGAGGGTGTAATTAAACTGGAAACTGGAACAAAAAGAAAGAATGACTATTTTATTTTACTGGGCACCTAAAAATTTCAATGGGCACAAAAAAATTGTATGTTAGGGGTCCAGTGGGCTCCTGACATGACTGTCCTAATTTGAATCCCTGGGATGAGATAAACGCGTGTCAGCGGCAATTAAAATACAAGTAAAGAATATTTTATTGATTTATTGTAAAGAATTTTGATATTGAAAATGGTAGATCTGAAAGAAATAAAGTTGGTAGATTTGGTTTGTGGTAGTTAGGGGCCCAGTATGTTCCTTACCTGGTTTTCTTAATTTCAACCCCTGCTGCTGATAATGCTGTTTACTTTCATTTTGACTAGAATTTTTGTAAAGAAACCAAGTTTTAGCCAGGATTCCATATGACATATTGCAGAGTTTTCAACAAGAATTCTAGCAAAAAAAAAGTTATAGAAGGTTGAATTTTGAGATTTAATATGGAAGGAGATGGCAAATTATTCAACTTGAGCGTACAACTTTTGCTCCTGTGAAGAGTAACTCATACATTATACTAAAACACTACTGTAGAAAGTCAGACCCCTTACTTCCCCCCTTAAAAACGTCCTATTTCGTCCACCTCAGGACCTTGTAATTCGACTTTTGCTACAAATATGATTTATGTGTCATTTTGTCCAGTTTAATGTCATACCAAACCTACTTGTGTTTGTGGATAAACATGTTGTCTTGAGGAGTGGAAATGTCAAAAAGACAAAAACATTTTTTTGTCAGTATTTTGTGACATAACAATGATTATTTTAGGGAATGATGCAGGTAATAATATAATTTAACATAGAGTCTGATTGTAGATGATTTTCAATAAACAGGAATAGAAAGCCAATTGATTTATATATTTTGCATATTTACTTTTTCTATTGAATACACCCTATCCTTCCAGATTCATATTTCTATGGAATTTAAGCAATAAAAAATGGAAATATATCATTGAAATAGTGTTATGCTCCATAAAACTGTTTCTCTCAACTGGTGTTTAGGGGGGGGGGCGCTGTTTTTAGTATTTTCTCTATAGAGTAAACCCTATCCAACCCAGATATACATTTCTATGGAATTTAAGCAATAAAAAAAGGAAATATATCATTGAAATAGCGTTATGCTCCGTAAAAACTGTTTCTCTCAACTGGTGTTTATGGGGTGGGGGGGCTGTTTTTAGTATTTTTTCTGTAGAATAAACCCTATCCAGCTCAGCTGTACATTTCTGTGGAATTTGAGCAATAAAAAAAGGAAATATATCATTGAAATAGTGTTATGCTCCGTAAAACGTAAAAACTGTTTGTCTCAACTAGTGTTTATGGGGGGGGGGGGCTGTTCTTAGTATTTTTTCTGTAGAATAAACCCTATCCAACTCAGATGTACAAAAAATTAAAGAGTTAAGGAATCTTTCTCTTTAGAGAATCCTTGTTTCGCTCCGCCGCGTTTCGTACAATTTGTACTCTTCAGGGAGACTACTGCTACTGGGTCGCATTCCTACTATTTATACCCTATGGTGGATGGAGGCGCTTCATGGAGGACCTCAGTGAAAGCGCTACTGTTGCTTGGTTGCCAAGACGTAATAACAATGGCATGGAGGCATGCCATTTGTGTTTCTTTTTTGTGGAAAATGCCAGATTTTTGGTATTTTCTCTGGATTGATGCTTGGTATCTAGTTGTTAGATATTGAAGCACTCTCTGATCATTCATTCCTCATATAGTTGAGGTTTGAGGTATCAATTGTAATTTTACTATGGGGATGCAACAAACTTAGCCTAGTTGCCAGGGATTGTAATATTTGCGCCATAATCTCCAAAAATGAGATTATAAGTTTGGTCACAAAAAGAACATACCCTAGTGTTCAAAACATTTATTGCCAATCAATCAATCTTATTTATCTCATTACCTGCAATATGTGGACATATTGGCGTCGCCCCTGTCCGTCAACATTTGTTGAAGACACTGTAGAAGCTTCAATTTGATATGGATTTTAATGAAACATGGTTTGAGCATTGGAATTGATAAGACGGCGGTCAAGTTCAATTTTGACGATTTTTCGATGAACAGTTTTTGAGGTATTGTGTCTGCCTCTATATTTGTTGTAGACACAATAGAAACTACAATTTTCAACGGATTTTAATGAAACTTTGTTTGAGCATTGGAATTGATAAGATGGCGGTCTAGTTCAAATTTGATTTTTTGATGTAATCTTTTTCAGTTATTGCCCTTGACTTAGTTACATCACAGCAAATTTATTGTTGATGCAATAGAAGCTACAATTTTCAATGGATTTGAATGTGTAACTTGGTATGAGCAATGGAATTGATAAGGGGGTGATCAAGTTTGAATTTGATGATTTTTCGATGAAAATTTCTTGAGTTATTGCCCTTGATTTAGTAAAATTGCATCAAAATTTTATTCTGGGTCCAATAGAGGCTACAATATTAAATGGATTATGATGAAACCTAGTAAGAGCACTGGAATTGATAAGGCGGTGGTCAGGTTATTACTCTTGACTCAGTATAATTGTCTAAAAAATTTATTGTGGGTGCACTAGAAGATAAAATTTTTAAACGCCCACATGAATATGTGGATGTATATTGTCTTCGGTCTGTCGGTCTGTCAAGATTTGTTGTAGACACAATAGAAGCTACAATATTTATACACCCACATGGAAATGTGGACGTATATTGCCGTCGCCCCTGTCCGTCCGTCCGTCGGTCTGTCCACATTTGCTGTATCCACAATAGAAGCTACAGTTTTTATCCGATCTTAATGAAACTTGGCATACATGTATATATTGATGATATACTGCCTCTATATTTGTTGTAGACAAAATAGAAACTACAATTTTCAATGGATTTAAATGAAAGTTGGTGTGAGCATTGGAATTGATAAGACGACGGTCAAGTTCGAATTTGAAGATTTTTCGATGAACAGTTTTTTAGTTATTGCCCTTGACTTAGTAAGATTGCTTCAAAATTTTATTGTGGGTTCAATAGAAGCTACAATTTTCAATGGATTTTGATGAAACTTGGTGATTTTGAGTTTTTGCCCTTGACTTCAATATCCATTTAGTGAATGTTTTTGAGTCATTGCTCTATTTATTTTTCAAATTCAATGCTGCCAGTGGGCGTATGTTACTTTGCCTGGCAAGCTATCTTTTATGAATTTTATTGAAACTTGGTTTACTGTCAAGTTTGAATTTGACAATTTTTTCAAAGAAGGGTTTTTGAGTTATTGCCCCTGCCTCAATATTTGTTGTAGACACAATAGAAGCTACAATTTTCAATGGATTTTAATGAAACTTGGGTGTGAGCATTGGAATTGATAAAACGGCGGTCAAGTTATAAAATGACAATTTTTCGACAAACAGTTTTTTATACGCCCACATGGAAATGTGGACGTATATTGCTGTCACCCCTGTCGGTCCGTCCACATTTGTTGTATCCACAATACAGACTACAGTTTTTATCCGATCTTAATGAAACTTGGTATACATGTATTTATCGCATGAACCGTTTTTGAGTTATTGCCCATTGACTTAGTAAAAACGCGTCAAATTTAGGTTGTATCCACAATGGAGGCTACATTTTTTATCCGATCTTAATGAAACTTGGTATACATGTATATAGTGATGATATCTCGGTCAAGTTCAAAAAGGCAATTTTCGCATGAACGGTCTCTTTGGTTATTGCCCTTGACTTAGTAAAAACGTATCAAATTCGGGTTGTATCCACAATAGAAGCTACAGTTTTTATCCGATCTTAATGAAACTTGGTATACATGTATATATTGATGATATCTCGGTCAAGTTCGAAAATGGAAATGATCAAATGAACGGTTTTTGAGTTATTGCCCTTGACTTAGTAAAATTGTGTCAAAATTCTATTGTGGTTGCAATAAGAAGCTTTCATTTTCAAAGGATTTTGATGAAACTTGGTGTAAGCATTAGAATTGATAAGACATTAGTAAAGTTTGAATTTCTGACTTTTTTTAACGAATGGTTTTTGGGTTATTGCCCTTGACTTAGTAAAATTGCGTCAAAAATATTTGTGGGTGCAATAAGAAGCTTTAATTTTCAAAGGATTTTGATAAAACTTGGTGTAAGCATTAGAATTGATAAGACATTAGTAAAGCTTGAATTTCTGACTTTTTTTAACGAATGGTTTTTGGGTTATTGCCCTTGACTTAATAAAATTGCGTCAAAAATATTTGTGGGTGCAAAATAGATAAAATGGTGGTCAAATTCTAATTTGACGATTTCCCATGAACAGTTTTTGAGTTTTTGCCTTAACTTCAATATTAATTCAGTGAATGTTTTTTGAGTTATTGCTCTATTTATTTTTCAAATTAAATGCCAGTGGGCGTATGTTACCTTGTCTGGCAAGCTATCTTGGGTTATTGCTCTTGACTTAGTTACATCACATCAAAATTATTGTTGATGCAATAGATGCTACAATTTTCAATGGATTTTGATGAAACTTGGTATGAGTATTGAAATTGATAAGACAGTAGTCGAGTTCGAATTTGACGACTTTTCTTTGTGCACTTTTGTTGAGTTATTGCCCTTGACTTCGTAAAATTGCTTCAAAATTTTATTGTGGGTGCAATAGAGGCTACGATTTTATATGGATTTTGATGAAACTTGGTATGATCATTGGAATTGATAAGACAGCGGTCAAGTTTGAATTTGATGATTTTTTTTTGATGAACAGTTTTTGAGTTATTGCCCCACATAGTAAAATCTTGTCAAAATTGTATTGTTGATGCAATAAACCTACAATTTTCAAAGGATTTTGATGAAATTTGTTGTAAGCATTGGAATTGATGAAACCTCAATCAAGTTTGAATTTGACAATTTTTCAATAAACGGTTTTGAGTTATTGCCCTTACCTTAGTAAAATTGCGTCTAAATTCAATTGTGGTTGCAATAAGAAGCTTTAAATTTCAAAGTATCTTTATGGACCATGGTGTTAGAATTGATAAGACAGTAGTCAAGTTTGAGTTAGACGACTTATTTTAATGAATAGTTTTTGAGTTATTGCATTTGACTTAATAAAATTGCGTCAAAATTTTTATTGGGGGGGTGTAATACTAGCAACGATTTTTTAATTGATTTGATGAAAATTGGTGTGAATATTGAAATAGATAAGATGGTGGTCAAGTTTGATTTTGACGATTTTCCATGAACAGGTTTTGAGTTTTTGGGCTTATGTTACCTTGCCTGGCAAGCTATCATTTTACTAGATTTAGAATTTGATGTCTGAAATTCTTTTTTTGTTCAAAATTTCTTTGATAATAAGAAATTTTATTGGCAGAAGGTTATTTCTAAAAAGTGGTTTTGTGTGCAGCAGGGCTAATATTATTTTTTATCCAGCCGGACATTTTTTTAACGATGTTTTGTTGATGTCAAAACTACTACACTAAGAACTATTCAACTAGTATCCAACTGTAAAATGTATTTCAATGCATGAATGTTTAGTTATATTCATCATAATTGGTTCGAATTTGAAGGTTTTTCGATGAACAGTTTTTTAGTTATTGCCCTTGACTTAGTAAGATTGCTTCAAAATTTTATTGTGGGTTCAATAGAAGCTACAATTTTCAATGGATTTTGATGAAACTTGGTGATTTTGAGTTTTTGCCCTTGACTTCAATATCCATTTAGTGAATGTTTTTGAGTCATTGCTCTATTTATTTTTCAAATTCAATGCTGCCAGTGGGCGTATGTTACTTTGCCTGGCAAGCTATCTTTTATGAATTTTAATGAAACTTGGTTTACTGTCAAGTTTGAATTTGACAATTTTTTCAAAGAAGGGTTTTTGAACATACTGTCATACATCAATCACAGAAACAAAACAATCCGATCATCAAATATTCACTGTTAAATTTAATATTTTTTACGAAGTTACAAATGCTGATTTTTAGTTTACTTTCACCGACGATGTACTTCCGGTTGAACATGAGAAAAACGAAGGGTTTTGAATGACACCAATACTGAGAAAAATGACGGTAAATTTTCTCGAGGTCTTTCTGATTTGTCTATAAATAGTAGCTGTTTCATATCCTACTTGTAAGAACGATAAAACTTATATAACTACGCACATTTTTTGAAAGGAATAGTAAAATTTCAATAGAAAATAACCTGCCAATGACATTTAATTGAACTTTCTGTCAACTTTATAATTGTTAAAAAGAAGAATTCTCAATGACCGGCAAACTATCATCGTCAAAAATTCTATGTGAGGGCGGACATTTTCTTCGTCATGTTTATGTTGGTACTGATGAAATCGGAAGACAATTATCGTAAAATAGACTTGATATACAATTATATCAATGAATAATGACCGATTAAAATTTGACAGCATAACTATAGGATTAAACACATAACAGATTATCGTGTCAACTGTTTGTTAAAAGTAAGTAGTTTCAGATAGTAAATCTCTTTGAACTGGAACACTGGAAGCGTTTGCCGGCAGCCGATTAATAATTGTCAATAAATTCATTGTTAATTAACCACCTCTTACCGTTAATCTCTTAATTAACTAAATTAATTGACCGGTAGTGTTAGGGTGAGATGAGAATAATATTCTCAAGAAAGCACTGGCCTAGGTCATGAAGTAAGAAACAACATTATAGGATGTGATAGTTAGTGTAAACAATAGTTAAAAATGGTTAAGGTTATAATCATGAAAAGTATGGAAGTCTTGATCTTTCAACCGGGTTTTGAAATCCAAATCTAAAAAAACAAATATAACTTTTTAATTTTGGTCCTCATTATCCTGTTCAAATACTGGAGCCCATTGACCTATAATAAACTAAAGTGTATGCTGATGACATTTGACTAATAATTATTTAAGGTAATATGTGATATATATATATAAAACAGTTATGGATTTGAAAAAACGTTTTGCAGTGGTTCAAGTCTGCCATGGACTAAATGGTTACTAAGATTTTTATTGCTCTTGAACGCGGTAACAATTCTTTTAGTATAAACCTGTGGATATTTCTGTTGTAGAGTTTTATAGTAATTTTTTATATTGTGATCACCCCTGTCTGTCTGTCTGTGTGTGTGTGTGTGTGTATGTATGTGTGTGTGTGTCTGTTCACATTTTTCTTGTACTCACTCTACAGTCTACAATTCTCAATGGATCTTTTTTATTTTTGTTATATGGGTTAATAACATTACAAAGAGGATCCCTATTGATTTTGGTGCTGATCGGACAATTTTTTTCAGGGTAACAGTCTTGTACTTATTTTCCAGCCGACAATATTGACAATTTGACAGACCTCCCCTTTTTCGACGTCACAACCAATCTGAACGCGTGAATTCAATAAACCCGCGAATTGTAGTCTCTGTCACCCAGACTAATTACTATTACATAGATATCTGAAGGACTGGATTGTCGAGTCTAAAATTTAATAAATTATGTCGATCTTGTCACTTCTACAGCTTAAATTTCTTTCTTTTTATATTTCACGAAGGTTTGTGTTTGTGTTATTATATTATCAAAGTATGCAGTGCATTTGTCAAACAATGTTATTATGACATGTAAAATAGTGAGAGTCAATATCTTGACGACAGTCTTTTCGAATGACTTTCCAAAGAAAATCTCTGATTAAGTAGGTCAAATTCTGAAATGGATTTCCTACCCTACATTATGTTGGAAGGCCATATCCTCATATCGACAAAATATTTAAATACCGATAGGCCTAATAAAGGTTTTATCTTACTAAAATTTATTTGATTCGTCCCGATATCAATAGCTTAAATCAGATATCGCTTGTAAACGTTGGCTTTTTTAGACCTAAGTTTTATTTAGTTTTAACTTCAGAACACTTGACATCTGCCGACGACCGGCTTGAAATTGTGAATGTATCTTTTATAATAGAAGCAAACCTTTTGTGAAAGTCGTGTATCAATTAATAATTCCTGCGATAAATTTCCTGGTAAACTAGCATGACTTACTGCTAATTGCCATCATGTTATTTCTGTAACGTTTGTTAGATATGGTGTCATTAAAATATTTGGCATGTGGGTTATTGGGGACTTAAAGTTGATCTGATCTGATTTTTGTGTTGTAGGATACTTTTTACCGAGATATACAGGCCTCGAAATTTGCTTCCCCAGCGTAAATGAAAAATCGTTGACGGTAATTTTCATCACGTAACCGATAGTTCGGTTCGGACTCAAACGTTCATGAAACCGATCGGTTACGTGAATCGGTTACGTCGTTTAGTGGTGTATGGTAGGTAGGTAAATGGCGAGTTAACGTTCGTTTTGCCCAATCATGCAGTCCATCTGATTTGATTTGGCGCAAGATATTTCCTTTGTGAACACAACTTACACCATCTGCATAATCCTGTATTCCGGACATGACTGCCCCCTTGATCCCACGTCTGTTGGCTTCCTTTCTGATATCTGAGAGGTGTGTCGAACAAACTTTACATTCCATTTTTTTCAATATTTCCATCATCGCCGATTTCAACAATTTTAAAATCTTTATTGAATGACCATTTATTGAAAGTCTTAACAGTGACGCTTTCTGGTTTACGATTTGGCTGTGCCATTTTCTAACAGGTGACTGAACTGGCCGATTCCCTGGCAACAGTACAAGATCGACTCTAGGCTAATAGTTAATAAATGTTTAGTTACGCCGGAAAATCACAACTAGCTGATATGTAACTATTTTTTTTATTAATAATATTTTATTGACAGGTAACATTTATTTAGTAGCTATTGTTTGTTGAATTTAATAAGTGAGAGTAAAACCAAAACGTCATTGAAACAATAAAATCAATTAAATCTATATAAAACGATCAAATAGAGATGAAAGTTACATTACATAGGCCCTGCTACAATAACAAAGAAACAATATTAATCATATGCATGGCCTAACATTGGCCCGGGAATGAGGATAATAAATTTTTCTTCCTAAGATTGGTTCACGCGATGATCCCGTGTTAGATAATACTACTGCCATAAAACAATGTGGAATTTTTATTAGTAGCGTATTGAAAATGAAATAGTTTAACATCCTGCCACCTTCACGATGAGTTTTACCGATTGAAAACTGATTTGAGACAGTTTTACTGTTATCGTTATACGGCAAAAGTTCATGTAACCGATTTTTCGTTCTGCCCATTTAGACTTTGCGTAACAGACACGCGAACGATCGTTTCGTTCGCGTCAAAATTCGAGGCCTGGATATATAGTTAAACGTAGAAAAATCTTTAACATATGTATCTGTAGTATGGCTGCCATTTGGGCGTATTTCAATGCATTGCATTGCTATCTTATCTGATTTGAATGAAACTTGGGTATGTGTATTCATCTTAATAACATCTTGGACAAGTTAAAAAATGGTGCGATTCCAGATGTCGGTTTATGAGTTATTGCCCTTGATTAATGAAAAAAACATGAAATATTCTGTTTGCTGAAGTGGGCGTATGTTACCTTGCCTGGCAAGCTATCTTAGATAAATTACATAGTATAAACTAGCAAAACAAATATTCAATGCAATTACATGGTAGTTATTACAAATTGATTTACATTGCTTATTGTCTACTAAGCTTATAGTCACATGACCTGCAGGTAATTAGCACACATAATAAATCTCGGAATATCTCAAACTTAGTAACTTACACATGAAAGGGGAAGTGACATCATGTAACAGAACTGTTAACTCTTGGAATTAAGCTATTTTTATACGCCCACATGGATATGTGGACGTATATTGTTGTCGCCCCTGTCCGTCCGTCTGTCCGTCAACATTTGTTGTAGACACTATAGGAGCTACAATTTGATATGGATTTTGATGAAACTTGGTGTGCGCATTGGAATTGATAAGTTGGTGGTCAAGTTCGAATTTGACAATTTTTCGATGAACAGTTCATGAGTAATTGCACTTGACTTAGGGGTGGGCGGTATTGCAAATTCTTAATACCGTGTTTTTTTTTTTTATAGAATTCTGAGTATAGTCACTCAACATTCCCATGTTCAGGGTTATATGCCAATACAACTATCTGTCAGTATCATAATCACACAGGATAAGGTCTTTTTCTTTAAAGACACTAGAGGGGATTTGTCAGTTGTCACTTCTATGTCGCTGTCCATTGTCTTGCGTTCCTATGTTCACTTTTACACAGTTATTTTTTTCTTTATAAAGAACATGTGCTTCTTGTTGGTAACGGTACTGATAGTTCCATTCTATTACTAGGGACAAGTGACGTTATCCATTAAAATGTCTAGATTTTTATACGCCCACATGGAAATGTGGACGTATATTGCCGGCGCCCCTGTCCGTCCGTCCGTCCGTCCACATTTGTTGTATCCACGATAGAGGCTACAGTTTTTATCCGATCTTAATGAAACTTGGTATACATGTATATATTGATGATATCTCAGTCAAGTTCGAAAATGGAAATTATCGCATGAACGGTTTTTGAGTTATTGCACTTGACTTAGTAAAAACGCGTCAAATTTGGGTTGTATCCACAATAGAGGCTATAGTTTTTATCCGATCTTAAAGAAACTTGGTATACATGTATATATTGATGATATCTCGGTTAAGTTCAAAAATGGAAATTATCGAATGAACGGTTTTTGAGTTAATGCCCTTGACTTAGTAAAAACGCTGCAAATTTGGGTTGCATCCACGATAGAGGCTACAGTTTTTATCCGATCTTAATGAAACTTGGTATACATGTATATATTGATGATATCTCGGTCAAGTTCGGAAATGGAAATTATCGAATGAACGGATTTTGAGTTATTGCCCTTGACTTAGTAAAAACACGTCAAATTTGGGTTGTATCCACAAGAGAGGCTACAGTTTTTATCCGATCTTAATGAAACTTGGTATACATGTATATATTGATGATATCTCAATGTTCAAAAATGGAAATTATCGAATGAATGGATTTTGAGTTATTGCCCTTGACTTCGTAAAAACGCTTCAAATATGGGTTGTATCCACGATAGAGGCTACAGTTTTTATCCGATCTTAATGAAACTTGGTATACATGTATCTACTAAGGATATCTCGGTCAAGTTCGAAAATGGAAATTTTCGCAAGAACGGTTTTTGAGTTATTGCCCTTGACTTAGTAAAAACGCGTCAAATTTGGGTTGTATCCACAATAGAAGCTACAGTTTTTATCCGATCTTAATGAAACTTGGTATACATGTATATATTGATGATATCTCGGTCAAGTTTGAAAATGGAAATTATCGAATGAACTGATTTTGAGTTATTGCCCTTGACTTAGTAAAAACGCGTCAAATTTGGGTTGTATCCACGATAGAGGCTACAGTTTTTATCCGATCTTAATGAAACTTGGTATACATGTATATATTGATAATATCTCGGTCAAGTTCGAAAATAGAAATAATCGCAGGAGCGGTTTTTGAGTTATCGCCCTTGACTTAGTAAAGACGCGTCAAATTTGGGTTGTATCCACAATAGAGGCTACAGTTTTTATCCGATCTTAATGAAACTTGGTATACATGTATATATTGATGATATCTCGGTCAAGGTCAAAAATGGAAATTATCGAATGAACGGATTTTGAGTTATTGCCCTTGACTTAGTAAAACGCTTCAAATTTGGGTTGTATCCACAATTGAGGCTACAGTTTTTATCCGATCTTAATGAAACTTGATATGCATGTATGGAAATATCGAATGAACAGATTTTTATACGCCCACATGAATATGTGACGTATATTGTCGTTGCCCCTGTCCGTCGGTCTGTCGGTCCGTCAACATTTGTTGTAGAAATTTTCTATGGATTTTAATGAAACTTGGTATGAGCATTGGTATTGATAAGACGATAAACGGTTTTTGAGTTATTGCCCCTGCCTCTATATTTGTTGTAGACACAATAGAAGCTACAATTTTCAATGGATTTGAATGAAATGTGGTGTGAGCATTGGAATTGATAAAACGGCGGTCAACTTCGAATTTGAAGATTTTTCGATGAACTGTTTTTGAGTTATTGCCCTTGACTTATTAAAAGCACATCAAAATTTATTGTTGATGCAATAGAAGCTACAATTTTCAATGCATTTGAATGAAACTTGGTATGAGCATTGGAATTGATGAGGCTGTGGTCAGGTTCAAATTTGACGATTTTTTGATGAAAAGTTTATGAGTAATTGCTCTTGACTAAGTAAAGTTGTGAAAAAATTCATTTTCTGTAGACACTATAGAAGCTACAATTATCTATGGATTTTAATGAAACTTGGTATGAGCATTGGAATTGATAAGACAGCAGTCAAGTTCGAATTTGAAGATTTTACGATGAACAGTTTTTTTTGGTAATTGCCCTTGACTTAGTAAGATTGCGTCAAAATTTAATTGTGGGTTCAATAGAAGCTATAATTTTCAATGGATTTTGCTGAAACTTGGTGTGAGCATTGGAATTGATAAGACAACAGTCGAGTTTGAATTTGGCAATTTTTTTGATGAACAGTTTTTTTAGTTATTGCCCTTGACGTTAACGAATGGTTTTTGATTTATTGCACTTAGTAATATTGCGTCAAAAATATTTGTGGGTGCAAAATTAGCTACAATTTTTTAATAGATTTGATGAAACTTGGTATGAGTATTGAAATAGATAAGATGGTGGTCAAGTTTTAATTTGATTATTTTCCATGAACAGTTTTTAAGTGTTTTTGCCCTTGACTTTAATATTCATTTAGTGAATGTTTTTGAGTCATTGCTCAATTTATTTTTCAAATTCAATGCTGCCAGTGGGCGTATGTTACCTTGCCTGGCAAGCTATCTTTAAATATAGAGTCAATTTTAGATATTTTTGAATGAATTTGATCTTAAGCGTATATAATATTACTGCATTGAGATAACTGTAAAAAGAAAATAGCCGTTAACTTGTCACAGGCCTTTATAGAAGGATAAGGGTGGTACTTTTTTTTATAGGTATATATTATTATTTATATTATGGTACCGTCTTCACGACGTCATAGTCATGGGGTCTCCTTCTTATTGGCTGTTACTGCCATGTATTAAAATAACTGGCCAATAAAATGAATGTATTGGGATTCCCCAATCTCTGACCTTTCTATTTGCCAATAACGGAATATACTATTATCAATAGAAGGGGAAAGGGGAGATTTTGCTTAAAAAAAAGTCTTATTTTGCACTGAAATATTAAGTTAAAATCATGTTGATTTGAAATCAGTAACCATTTCTACTTTAGAAAGTATTAAATAGAATTATGTGGACATAAGCAGTCGGCAAAATTTTCTTTGAAATGGAACTAACACCCCCTCAACAATAACGAAATTGACTCTTCTGGTGTAGATCAAATGTCAGGTTTGTTTGTGTGTATTGAGTCGTTTGTTGATGAATTTGGCAAACCAGCATGATTAAAATCAAAATAAGACCGGCTGATTTTAAGATAAGCATAAAAAACACATGATTTTCTTTAATATTTTGACAGTGACTGTCAGATAATCAGTATCGTGGTACATTGAAACCAGTGAAATCATACGGGACGGAACGAATTAGTTCATTATAGCCGAAATTCGTTTTCATTTTCTATGTCCGCCATCTTGGATAAAGTCAAAATTACCCATACCATCCCCAAGACTTTTAAAAAATCGTCCAGTCTTATGGTATCTAGTGCATCGGTAAATTTATTCACCTCGTACCAAATTCTCTTCAATTCACCTACACGCATGTCCTTATTTTCGTCATCGGATTCGGAATTTTTTGGGATTTGTACGTAGCCATGTTGATGTTGAGAATAGTATGACACTTGAAGACGGTTATCGTTATTTACTATTTCGCCGTATGTTTATTGTTTTGACCCGGGAACCAAAATGAATATCTTGGGACTGTGGGTGAACAGAGGAGGACAAAAGGATTACACAAAATGTTAATTAAGTTTAATTGATAAATAGTAATTGATATGGGTGTGAAATTCTGTGACAATTTATTGCCGTGATTGGGGCGATTGAGATTATCGGTTTATTATGACTAATCCATTCGTAATAACAATTAATTTGGGTACACAGGGTGTCAATTTCTAATTGTTATTACCGAAAAATTCGCTACTAGCATTTCGTTTTATCCATTTATTTTTCAATGAAATTAGTGCAGTGAAAAATGGGACTTATAAATGTGTTCGTTATTACCGGTTTTTCGGTATAAGCATGTTCGGTATAAGTGAGGACTTGATAAAGAATAATAGTGGTGAGAGACGTGTCTTGTTTGTACTCCAGGATGTAATCAACCGTAACATTGATCTTGTTTTCCTGTATTGGAAGTTTGTTATGGATTTGTAATGGATATTTATCATGGTGGAGAACGACTGATCTAGCTAAGTATATTACAAACTGTCTATATATCTTGTAAAAAAAAAAAAACTATTAGCTTACTTTACACTGTTTGTTTATCATAGCGACGAGATGCAAATATCCGGTGTGATGTAGTCCGGGGCTACTTACCTTGTAGTGCCTTGTCTGGATATTTGAGCTGTAAATTTTCACTCAGCGTTGGTATACGACAACACCTACACTCAACTGTGAACCTTCTAAAAACCCGAAAAGAAAAAAAAAATGTATTATTGATGATTTAATTAGTTTTTGTAGATTTAAATATGTCTGTTTATACAAGAAAAGTAACATTCACGGACAATGGAATGATACGTCAGAACAGTTTCAAAAGGACAAATACTCTTGCAATCTGGGGATCTGATGAGACGAATGAACGTATTAAATCAGTGGACATTCTCTATAATATACAAAATGTAAGTAGTAGTACTATACCTACAATCAAATGCCTACAGAATGTGGAACCGAATTTCTTTTATATGACGTTCAATACTGAACCTAATATGCATCTTTTCCTTCAACAATTCCATAACAATTTTATGGTAAAGGGCCTTATGGGAGATAAAGGAGATATGGGACGAACCGGTAGATCAAATAACAATTACGGTATTCGGTGCCCCATATCAATTAGAGTCTGTAGAAATCACAAAAAAATTAAACAAATATTGCACTGTAAAAAGCATAAAAAACACCAATTTTGGTGAATTCCCATCCATCAACAGTGGCACACGACTGGTTTACGTTAAATCTATCACGAAACCAATACCTAGTAAAATGTACATCAATGGGAAAAGGGTAAGCTTCAAATACGAAGGCCAACCTAAACCACAGAGGAAGTGCTATTCCTGTGGGCAATATGGGCACAATGCAAATGATTGCCCGAATGATGATGTAGAAGAGCAACCTATGACAACTAAATCAAATGATAAGCAGGACGCCCCAGGTATGATAACCACAGTCTGGGGGACACAGATCCCTGCCCCAAACCAACAACCCGCACAATCCCTTGCAGAATCCCAAACCAATGAGGCACAAGTCACAACACATCTTACAAAAGACCAGCCCAATACTGTGCCAAACTGTAATAATCAAGCTGAAATATTAGATGCATTAGGCCGTACAAAGTAAATTGTCTGTTTTACAGGCCCCGCGCGCTCCAGTAAAATACCCCGCGCTCCGAAACTATTTATTGGCATTTTGAAATAATTAATAAATAATGCGCGCGCGTCCCCAAAATTGTGTGTAAAACAGAGTTATTTCCCCGTTCCCGTAAATATTTTTTACCATAATTATCTCCCTTGACGTTTAACGAAAAACCGGAAGTGGCTTAGAATGCGTTTTTCATCACCAATAAAAAGATTTTCTTATACAACTTAAAACTAAAATTGATTCTGATACAATTTAACGTTAGAAAATAAAATTATTTGCTGAAGGAAGCACAATTATGACAATTATTCACACTTTCGT
Source organism: Nipponacmea schrenckii (assembly GCA_030562195.1). NCBI lineage: Eukaryota > Metazoa > Mollusca > Gastropoda > Lottiidae > Nipponacmea > Nipponacmea schrenckii. Next base: position 7,140,612 of record JAUJPP010000012.1, read on the forward strand.
GAGGATTCCAAACATTGGATTAATCTTAATAATTTCGTTTCTGGATAATAATGGTGGAACAAATCGAGACCCGTTACATTTACAAGTACAAGAATGCACCAGGTTTTTTTCTGCTATTGATTTGAAAAAGTTAATATTTATGGAAAAATGTGAACTAATACAAGAAAATACGAATTTTATACGTTCGAATACGATCGATTTTCTCAATATTGGTATCATTCAACACATTCCGCTTTTCTCAAGATAAAAAACCGGAAGTTCTCCGTAAGTACAAGTTATTGAAAAATCGGCATTTGTAACATGGTAAAAATTATTAAAATAGAAGTTCGATCTTTTCAGATTGTTTTGTTCTTGTCATGTGATGTGATGATGGATGACAATTTGTTCCAAAATTTCCAATAATAATAATTATTACCGTACCATACAATGGCATTTAAAAATACAGTTTATAGATGGATAAAAAATGGATTAGTACTGTACTGTAGTAGAATAACATAATCCTGACATAATATTATCAGCCCTGATGCACCCTAAGTGCATCATTGTCAGAGGTAGTAGATATCTTGGAATGATTTTATGTGTTTATGTGATGTTGAAAAGTAAAAAAGTTCTGTTATTTCTATCAACTATTTTCAATGGACCCCCAAAAACATCTGATAGTTGCATCTGAATGGTGATTTAAATCTATTTTTTAAATTTGTGGAAATAAATAATAAATACCTTCGCTCGCTCCAATTTTTTCTGGTGCCAAATTTAAAAAAGCGCTTATAAATAATAAATAATAAATTCGCCCTCTCGCCCCAATTTTTAAAAAAAAAGGCCTGTAAAACAGACAATTTACTTTGCATGGCCTTATCTCAGACCATAAAGGAATTGGACGAATTCCTTCCGTATACGTCAACCCCATTACGACAGGTTGAAATACCCCCTCCCCTACCCACATCCCAACCCCCAACCCTAGAGGAGGAGGCAAAACAAGTAAACTCGACTGAATGTGTCTCTGGTGAAGTGGCAAGTTCAGAACCCCTTTCATTATCAGACCTTCATAATTCTAGCACAGCTACCTCGGTGGGGCAGTGCAACTCAGACTCCAGTACTAACGATATACCCGAAAGTTTCTTACAGGTTGAGGGAGATGAGTTAAAAAGGAAAAAACATAATTCCGATAGTTCAAATATACCTAGTTCAGATGAAAATACAGAGAAGAAGGTGAGGACAACCTCACCTATACAAACTGAAGTTTAGTCTTCTACAAGGTATCTAATTCTAACAAACTACTAATTAAACACCCTTTACAACCCCTTACACACAACAATATGGCTCTCGCATTTATATCTATAAATATCAATCATCACCTTAACTTAAAATACAATAATATTACCACCGCATTTCATAAATACCAGATAATAAATTTACAAGAAACATCTATACTTACCCAACAAGACGTTATTCAATTCCAATCACAATCTAATTATACTATCTACAGTAACAATGGTTCCTATAAATCAAAAGGAGTAGCCACCCTGGTCCAGAGACATCCAACATCAAAGGATTTAACGCCTCATGGTTTCCTGGAGGGGAGATTCCTTCATCTTGAAGTCAACATATCAAACAAAGCATTACAAATCATTAACATATACGCACCAAACGCTTACACCGAGAAGATGGCTTTCTATGAAGAAGTACTGAATTATCTACTCAAAACACTAACACCAAAGCAAGAAACCGTCTTTTCGGGGGACTTTAATTGTATATTAGAACAAATTGATACAAAGAAACCACACCTCTACAACATAAGACAAGACATAAAACAACAATTTGAAACAACTCTAAACTCTCTTAACCTTATAGACATTTTCAGACAAACATATCCAAATACCAGATCATATACTTACAGTAAAACATTAGATGGCGCCTCAAGAATCGATAGAATATATATAACCAAAACATTGTCACCTAAAGTAAAAGAAATTAAACACTTGCCTCAGTCCGTCAGTGACCATAAGCCTGTCAGTCTAAAGATACAACTCACTAGAAACCGTTGGGGAAAGAGCTATTGGAAATTGAATACCCAAATTCTTAAAGACCAACAGTATAATAACCATATTATTTACTACATCAATCATTGGCATAATAATCTACAATCAGAAGACCAGCTGGGAAGATGGGAGAATTTCAAAAAAACTGTCAAGGAGATTTCTATAAAACATTCAGCAAGAATTCATCGAGAAAAAAAATCATTACTAGAAAACTTATATAATAAGCTACAAAATTTAGAATCAACAACAAACTCAGATAACCTAGAAATAACCACAACTAAATCTAAAATATTAACACTTGAACAAGAATTTAACTTAGGTACAATTATTAGATCAAAATGTGAATATACAGGTAGTGACGTCACCAATATAGAACTATACAAACATTTCGAAATCAAGAATTCAGTTAACAAAGAAATAAATGAAATAGTTGATAACAAAGATAAAGCATTAACTGACAAAGAATCTATCTTAGCCAGAGTACAAGAATATTACTCTGAACTCTATTCAACACAAAATATACCTCAAAACAATATAGATCATTACCTTAATACAGCAAACCTTACAACATTATCTACTGAGCAGCAGGAACACCTTTCACTCCCTATCACCGAGGAGGAGGTTCTCGCCGCACTGAACTCGTTCTGCAGTAATAAATCGCCTGGCATAGGCGGTTTACCGAAGGAGTTTTATCTGGAATTCTGGCCACAGATTGGCGAGGAACTCACTAACCTAATCAATAACATCTATTTCAGTCATACCCTAACTGCATCACAAAAATCAGCAATAATAACTATCTCCTACAAAAATAAAGGCAGCCACAAACATTTAAAAAACTACAGACCTATATCCCTTCTTACAGTCGATTACAAAATTATAACCAAAATCCTCGCCCATTGGCTATCCGGAGTTCTAGATGGACTCATTCTGCCTGTTCAGACTGGGGCCGGAAGAGGTAAAACCATATTGGATAATTTACAGTCTATCCACTTCATTCTGCAGTATATGGAACAAAAACAGATAAAGGGCACCTTGGTCGGATTTGACCAGGAGAAGGCTTTTGATAGAATCGAGCACAACTACCTGTACAGCCTTCTCCATAAACTAAAATTTCCACCTTACATTCTCAATTGGTTCAAAACTCTCTACACAGATATAAATAGCTCAGTTCTGGTCAATGGTGCATTCACCTCCAAATTCAAAATCACTCGGTCGGTACGACAAGGATGCCCTTTATCAATGTTATTATACTCTTTGGCAATACATCCTCTGGCCTCAAAAATTCTGCAGAATGACTCCATTATTGGCATCAAAATTCCAAATTTATCATCTCAGATAAAAATATTTCAACATGCAGACGATATTTCGGCCATACTTACATCTCCAAATTCACTTACAGAAATTGTGCATGAAATTACCACATATGGTACTGCTTCTGGCTCCAGGCTGAATGTGGACAAAACAGAATTCATTAACATGAACGGGTTCAGTTCGGTGACGGACCTTGTCCCCGGTGATACGATTAAAATACTTGGCATCTACTTTGGAAAAAACTACATTTACAAAAACTGGACTACAATACTTAACAAAATCACAGCCATACAATTCACACACATTCAACGTGCTGGGAATCTCTCCTTTAGGGAGCGCCTGATGGCGTTAAATACCTACTTAATCAGCCTCACCCAATATATACTGAAGATAATACCTCCACCTCCTGACATCATAAAACAGTTACACTCTCTTATCTTCAAATTTATCTGGGCTGATCAACCTGAAACTATCAAAAGACAAACTCTCATGCTGCCTCTGGATCAGGGTGGACTCAATATTACATGCATTAACAACAAAATAACAATTAACTTTATACAGCTCATAAATAAATTCACATACTCACCTAACTTCCAACATGCCTGGATGGCTCTCCTAAAATACTGGCTAGGTATTCCTCTTCGAAACCTGCATCCACTTCATCCTTCCCATACAGTTACCATTATTGAACCACCTCTCCTAAGAAATATAAAACAAACATATCAACAACATTCAAACATCATCAACTACCAACAAAAAACATCCAGCAAGACAATCAACCTCAAACTTATTCAACTCTCAGATCACAAACCCAAGGTAATAATAGAACATCCGACTCTTAACCTCACCCAAATTTCTAAATTCCAGCAGAACCCCTACCTCAACAACAGACAAAAAGATTTTACTTACATTATCCTGCACTCCGGCCTCTACACTAAATCTATTCAGCAATCCAGAACTTTCTACATTATCAATATAAACTGTAATTACTGCAAACACCAACCTGAAACACAAATACATTTATTTCAACACTGTACTCACCTTCTCCCTCTCCGCCAGTTCTTCACCACTCACATCCAAACCATTACAGCTGATAAAACTTTCACTTTACCCTTACCCTACCTATACATCCATACTTACCCTCCGCTACAGCAGAAATACATTATACAGCTCTACATCTTTATCTGGAAAAACAGAAACAACACTCAAAGCACTCAAGACTTATTATTCCATCTCTATAATGAAATCACTTAAGTACTAATACACTATCTCTTAGCAAACACCCAGGCTGTCTTAGTAAGATGCTAAACAACCGGGACACCTAGTTCAAACCAAGTAACACAAGCACGGTCCCCTTCTACAACACAACCACATCCCACTACCACAGTGTGGAGACACCTCTATAAAGTTAGTTTACTTTAAACACAATACGCTTTAAGCATCTATCAATCATGACCACTGTCTCTATTTTATATTTTTTGTTTTCTCTAGTGATGCCGAGTTATACCGAAATACACTACCGGCAAACTCGGTCATCAACAAAATTAATGACCAATTTTCATATA
>JAUJPP010000012.1:7146026-7161325 GCA_030562195.1 Nipponacmea schrenckii
CAACCCACGCCACAGATGCCTAAACAGCAACACGAAAATTTTAGCTTCCAGTATAACAAACAAGACTGAAAGAAAACTTTATGAAGCCATCAACATAAAAAGATTTAATCCTAAACTAAATTTTGACTCTGGTCTTTACATTCCCAAAGCTTATGACATTTTGATATAATTTAATGTTTAATAATTTATTATTATTAATTATTCTATTCATTAAACTTGTAACTGTGTGGTTTTCATAACTCTGGATTAGTCAGTGGCTTCATAATTGTTTGTATTTGTTTTTAGTCTTTGATGTGTTAATCTTTAATCTTACATCTATCAACTCCCTTAATGGTTTTGTGAAGCTGTTGGATAGGGATGGTCCAGATGACATTCATACCATTCTTCGAGAACATGAAGAGAGTTACGTGTTAATACTGGTCGAGTTCTCGTTACTGGTGGCGAAGAAATACCACGAGAAGAAAGTAATTTCAAACTGCCTTCAACCCTGTCAATTATTTTGTGAAGTTGATAGTCAAAATTCTGGTTTTGGTAGTCCTTGGCTGCATTTTTCAGTTCACCCTGAATCGAGTCCAATCGTTCCATCTCAATACTTGCTGAGTAATACTTGTACGAACAAGACAGTTGCATAATCGGTTCTGGGTACAGCGCACGAAGATTGTCGAATGATTCTAGCAACATCTTTTCTCTCGCTTTACCTCCGGTAGCATTTGAAACAGAAGACAAGAGTGACATGGGGAAACCAGTTCGAGTAGCATCTTCAACAATGAACGATTTCAGTTGTTCGTAAATCGGTGGTATTGAGTTGTAAACGACAGATTTACCATCACCCACTAAGTTCTGCAGGTTGGCGATTGAAACTCCAGCATATCTGTAGGTCTGTATATATAGGTAGAATTTAAAATATAACAAGATTTAGAAAATATCACAGTTATGAGTCAAATTCACAAAGAAAATACACTGAAGTATAGGTACAGAGCTCGACAGAAATGTTGATATTAGTGCTCACCAGATACCCCTCTACGAGCTTTTGACCACAAATTACCGATAAAGCTTTTTTCTTTGCGCTTTTTGGGGTTTTCTGGTATTTTTTCAGTGGTTTCTTCGTAGGGATTGGGATTACTCTCCTGACCGCACAGAGCAGGTTGGAGGTTACATGCACCTTCTAGTGATATGCTAATGTTTGATACGTCCACAATTTTGTCCAGTCCAGACGGTGGACGTTCATCCTCAATATAGTCATTTGGAGTGGAAGCTGAACGCCTCCTGTTCTCCTCTGACTGAAAGCTTATTTCTCTGTATAGATCGCCCTCGCCGTATTCTGATTCACTGTCGGATGTGTAACTACTTGTGTCATTACCTGTTGAGTCGTCTTCTGAATCTACGGGGGGATCTGACATTTCATGGGAGAGTTCGTCTCCTACTTGCAGTTCCATGCTTTCAGTATTGTGGTGGCGAATAGGGGAACGAATTTCGTGCATCTCAGTTTTATAGCTTACATCATCTTGTTTATGTACATTTATTTTGGATATTTTATCATTTTTTATATCTTTTTCACTTTTTTCATTATTTACAGTTTTTGACTTTTTTGATTTTTTTGAGATTGTTTTTGATGTTTTATCATTTTTTTCTTTTTCTATATTTACAGGATTTTCAAAGATTATTTCATTTTTTTCTAGATTTTCATTATTTTCACTATTTATAATTGTTTCTGTAATATTTACAACTGAATTATTATTTACAATTTCACTATATGATTGGTTTGCGTTTGTATTTGTAGTTTGTGATGTTGGACGGGGGGGGGGGGGGGTATCTCATTTCTTGTACGCTCAACTCTGTCGTTTGGGCAGCTGTTAGCGTGATGTCCATATTTTAGACAGTTATAGCATTTTTGATTGGGAAGTTCTTGTCCCTCATATTTTACCCCTAACCTCCATCCCTGGACATATATAGTGGAGGGGATAGGTTTTTTTTATTTTGCCAGTCTTGATATATCGGACTCCAATTGCAATATGGCAACCGATATCTCTAATATAGCCCCTATTTATATTTGGGGTTTCACAATACATTTGCATCTTAGTTAGGATATATTTGTCCTCCAGTTCAAAAGGAGCTCCAAAGATAAGTATTGTGATGAATTGTGCAATGTGAGGATCAGGATAGACATCTTCCACATATTCTATAGTGTATTGCACATCAAAGTATGTCTGGTTGAGTGATTCAAATTCTAGTTTGAATTTTTCACTATCTTGTTTGGATTCAAGTGTTACAAAGTATGTTGCCCTGTCCGATGTTTTGGAAACATTTAATTTGCCAAATATCAACTCCTCTCTCTTCAATTGTTCTTAGAAATTCTGTTGAATTAGGCCTAACCTGTTCAGATGGTATAAGAATGAGCGTATTGCTCCTATCAAGTTTTTCCATATCAGGAGTCACGACAGACACAAAAAAATAGTCTCACCTTTCGATCTTAGCTAGAGCATTGCAAGGTAAGTAGCCCAAGATTACGTCTCACTGATGTTTACATCTCGTCGCTGTGAGATACAATCTCCGGATAATATTTAGCCCGTTTTTTGTTTGACTAATATATAAATATATAAAAGGTTAATACAATACTTTTAGAATGTTTGTTCTCTCATCCTAGAACAAGCAACGAACAATCCATAAGCACATCAAATCCACAACAGAAAATAGATAAATAAGTCGATGTTACGGTTGATTGAACCCTGGAGCTCAAGACATACACGTCTTTACCCAGTGAACTCGATCACTACTCCACAGTGTTAGTGTTAGATAAAATAGATAGATAAAACAACGTTTCATTACATTTTTTTTTTTTTTTTTTTTTTTTTTTTTTTCTTTTTTTGAGCACTCAGAAGTGGTGTCTGTATTAGGATCTCAAATATATACATATAACAGACACCCAGTACACTATCTCCATTGAAGTTGTGTTAATTTCTAGTGGCTACTCGGCTTCACCAACTGGAGTATTACGGGCTATTGTTGTTAGTGTTCTTATGAGTAGCTAGAAGGCCCTAAGGTCCCAACTCTAAACATAAGTCTGTTACTTGCTATTGTTAGTATGTTACATATAGGGTGAGTTTTTGAAAGAAACATATGGGATAGTCATCGTCCGGAGTGTACTTTATTGTTATCATCATTGTGCTTTTTTTTTTTTTTTTTCATTTACATATATTATTATTTACAAGGTGGGAAATATACTATATAGTATAGCATTTACAATAAAGTATTTACAATAAGTTCAATATATATATATACAATTTACAATTATCACACAGAACATTTTTGAAATTAAGGCTGTTGTATTGTTTATGTTTTTTATAGTGCAAAGAGTTGATAGTTTTTAAGTGAAAGTTAGTTTACTTTATATCCAATAATTTGGGTTCTAGGTAGGGGAGTTTGGGCCACAGGGACAAAAAATAGTGTTATATGAAAATTGGTCATTAATTTTGTTGATGACCGAGTTTGCCGGTAGTGTATTCCGGTATAACTCGGCATCACTAGAGAAAACAAAAAATATAAAATAGAGACAGTGGTCATGATTGATAGATGCTTAAAGCCTATTGTGTTTAAAGTAAAATAACTTTATAGAGGTGTCTCCACACTGTGGTAGTGGGATGTGGTTGTGTTGTAGAAGGGGACCGTGCTTGTGTTACTTGGTTTGAACTAGTTGTCCCGGTTGTTTAGCTTCTTACTAAGACAGCCTGGGTGTTTGCTAAGAAATAGTGTATTAGTACTTAAGTGATTTCATTATAGAGATGGAATAATAAGTCTTGAGTGCTTTGAGTGTTGTTTCTGTTTTTCCAGATAAAGATGTAGAGCTGTATAATGTATTTCTGCTGTAGCGGAGGGTAAGTATGGATGTATAGGTAGGGTAAGGGTAAAGTGAAAGTTTTATCAGCTGTAATGGTTTGGATGTGAGTGGTGAAGAACTGGCGGAGAGGGAGAAGGTGAGTACAGTGTTGAAATAAATGTATTTGTGTTTCAGGTTGGTGTTTGCAGTAATTACAGTTTATATTGATAATGTAGAAAGTTCTGGATTGCTGAATAGATTTAGTGTAGAGGCCGGAGTGCAGGATAATGTAAGTAAAATCTTTTTGTCTGTTGTTGAGGTAGGGGTTCTGCTGGAATTTAGAAATTTGGGTGAGGTTAAGAGTCGGATGTTCTATTATTACCTTGGGTTTGTGATCTGAGAGTTGAATAAGTTTGAGGTTGATTGTCTTGCTGGATGTTTTTTGTTGGTAGTTGATGATGTTTGAATGTTGTTGATATGTTTGTTTTATATATCTTAGGAGAGGTGGTTCAATAATGGTAACTGTATGGGAAGGATGAAGTGGATGCAGGTTTCGAAGAGGAATACCTAGCCAGTATTTTAGGAGAGCCATCCAGGCATGTTGGAAGTTAGGTGAGTATGTGAATTTATTTATGAGCTGTATAAAGTTAATTGTTATTTTGTTGTTAATGCATGTAATATTGAGTCCACCCTGATCCAGAGGCAGCATGAGAGTTTGTCTTTTGATAGTTTCAGTTTGATCAGCCCAGATAAATTTGAAGATAAGAGAGTGTAACTGTTTTATGATGTCAGGAGTTGGAGGTATTATCTTCAGTATATATTGGGTGAGGCTGATTAAGTAAGTATTTAACGCCATCAGGCGCTCCCTAAAGGAGAGATTCCCAGCACGTTGAATGTGTGTGAATTGTATGGCTGTGATTTTGTGAAGTATTGTAGTCCAGTTTTTGTAGATGTAGTTTTTTCCGAAGTAGATGCCAAGTATTTTAATCGTATCACCGGGGACAAGGTCCGTCACCGAACTGAACCCGTTCATGTTAATGAATTCTGTTTTGTCCACATTCAGCCTGGAGCCAGAAGCAGTACCATATGTGGTAATTTCATGCACAATTTCTGTAAGTGAATTTGGAGATGTAAGTATGGCCGAAATATCGTCTGCATGTTGAAATATTTTTATCTGAGATGATAAATTTGGAATTTTGATGCCAATAATGGAGTCATTCTGCAGAATTTTTGAGGCCAGAGGATGTATTGCCAAAGAGTATAATAACATTGATAAAGGGCATCCTTGTCGTACCGACCGAGTAATTTTGAATTTGGAGGTGAATGCACCATTGACCAGAACTGAGCTATTTATATCTGTGTAGAGAATTAACAATTAAGGAATTAATGTGGAAATTTTAGTTTTTGGAGAAGGCTGTACAGGTAGTTGTGCTCGATTCTATCAAAGGCCTTCTCCTGGTCAAATCCGACCAAGGTGCCCTTTATCTGTTTTTGTTCCATATACTGCAGAATGAAGTGGATAGACTGTAAATTATCCAATATGGTTTTACCTCTTCCGGCCCCAGTCTGAACAGGCAGAATGAGTCCATCTAGAACTCCGGATAGCCGATTGGCGAGGATTTTGGTTATAATTTTGTAATCGACTGTAAGAAGGGATATAGGTCTGTAGTTTTTTAAATGTTTGTGGCTGCCTTTATTTTTGTAGGAGATAGTTATTATTGCTGATTTTTGTGATGCAGTTAGGGTATGACTGAAATAGATGTTATTGATTAGGTTAGTGAGTTCCTCGCCAATCTGTGGCCAGAATTCCAGATAAAACTCCTTCGGTAAACCGTCTATGCCAGGCGATTTATTACTGCAGAACGAGTTCAGTGCGGCGAGAACCTCCTCCTCGGTGATAGGGAGTGAAAGGTGTTCCTGCTGCTCAGTAGATAATGTTGTAAGGTTTGCTGTATTAAGGTAATGATCTATATTGTTTTGAGGTATATTTTGTGTTGAATAGAGTTCAGAGTAATATTCTTGTACTCTGGCTAAGATAGATTCTTTGTCAGTTAATGCTTTATCTTTGTTATCAACTATTTCATTTATTTCTTTGTTAACTGAATTCTTGATTTCGAAATGTTTGTATAGTTCTATATTGGTGACGTCACTACCTGTATATTCACATTTTGATCTAATAATTGTACCTAAGTTAAATTCTTGTTCAAGTGTTAATATTTTAGATTTAGTTGTGGTTATTTCTAGGTTATCTGAGTTTGTTGTTGATTCTAAATTTTGTAGCTTATTATATAAGTTTTCTAGTAATGATTTTTTTTCTCGATGAATTCTTGCTGAATGTTTTATAGAAATCTCCTTGACAGTTTTTTTGAAATTCTCCCATCTTCCCAGCTGGTCTTCTGATTGTAGATTATTATGCCAATCATTGATGTAGTAAATAATATGGTTATTATACTGTTGGTCTTTAAGAATTTGGGTATTCAATTTCCAATAGCTCTTTCCCCAACGGTTTCTAGTGAGTTGTATCTTTAGACTGACAGGCTTATGGTCACTGACGGACTGAGGCAAGTGTTTAATTTCTTTTACTTTAGGTGACAATGTTTTGGTTATATATATTCTATCGATTCTTGAGGCGCCATCTAATGCTTTACTGCAAGTATATGATCTGGTATTTGGATATGTTTGTCTGAAAATGTCTATAAGGTTAAGAGAGTTTAGAGTTGTTTCAAATTGTTGTTTTATGTCTTGTCTTATGTTGTAGAGGTGTGGTTTCTTTGTATCAATTTGTTCTAATATACAATTAAAGTCCCCCGAAAAGACGGTTTCTTGCTTTGGTGTTAGTGTTTTGAGTAGATAATTCAGTACTTCTTCATAGAAAGCCATCTTCTCGGTGTAAGCGTTTGGTACGTATATGTTAATGATTTGTAATGCTTTGTTTGATATGTTGACTTCAAGATGAAGGAATCTCCCCTCCAGGAAACCATGAGGCGTTAAATCCTTTGATGTTAGATGTCTCTGGACCAGGGTGGCTACTCCTTTTGATTTATAGGAACCATTGTTACTGTAGATAGTATAATTAGATTGTGATTGGAATTGAATAACGTCTTGTTGGGTAAGTATAGATGTTTCTTGTAAATTTATTATCTGGTATTTATGAAATGGTAATATTATTGTATTTTAAGTTAAGGTGATGATTGATATTTATAGATATAAATGCGAGAGCCATATTGTTGTGTGTAAGGGGTTGTAAAGGGTGTTTAATTAGTAGTTTGTTAGAATTAGATACCTTGTAGAAGACTAAACTTCAGTTTGTATAGGTGAGGTTGTCCTCACCTTCTTCTCTGTATTTTCATCTGAACTAAGTATATTTGAACTATCGGAATTATGTTTTTTCCTTTTTAACTCATCTCCCTCAACCTGTAAGAAACTTTCGGGTATATCGTTAGTACTGGAGTCTGAGTTGCACTGCCCCACCGAGGTAGCTGTGCTAGAATTATGAAGGTCTGATAATGAAAGGGGTTCTGAACTTGCCACTTCACCAGAGACACATTCAGTCGAGGTTACTTGTTTTGCCTCCTCCTCTAGGGTTGGGGGTTGGGATGTGGGTAGGGGAGGGGGTATTTCAACCTGTCGTAATGGGGTTGACGTATACGGAAGGAATTCGTCCAATTCCTTTATGGTCTGAGATAATGCATCTAATATTTCAGCTTGATTATTACAGATTGGCACAGTATTGGGCTGGTCTTTTGTAAGATGTGTTGTGACTTGTGCCTCATTGGTTTGGGATTCTGCAAGGGATTGTGCGGGTTGTTGGTTTGGGGCAGGGATCTGTGTCCCCCAGACTGTGGTTATCATACCTGGGGCGTCCTGCTTATCATTTGATTTAGTTGTCATAGGTTGCTCTTCTACATCATCATTCGGGCAATCATTTGCATTGTGCCCATATTGCCCACAGGAATAGCACTTCCTCTGTGGTTTAGGTTGGCCTTCGTATTTGAAGCTTACCCTTTTCCCATTGATGTACATTTTACTAGGTATTGGTTTCGTGATAGATTTAACGTAAACCAGTCGTGTGCCACTATTGATGGATGGGAATTCACCAAAATTGGTGTTTTTTATGCTTATTACAGTGCAATATTTGTTTAATTTTTTGTGATTTCTACAGACTCTAATTGATATGGGGCACCGAATACCGTAATTGTTATTTGATCTACCGGTTCGTCCCATATCTCCTCTTGGCATTCATCTACTGCAAGTAGAAGGCCCTTTACCATAAAATTGTTATGGAATTGTTGAAGGAAACGATGCATATTAGGTTCAGTATTGAACGTCATATAAAAGCAATTAGGTTCCACATTCTGTAGGCATTTGATTGTAGGTATAGTACTACTACTTACATTTTGTATATTATAGAGAATGTCCACTGATTTAATACGTTCATTCGTCTCATCAGATACCCAGATTGCAAGAGTATTTGTCCTTTTGAAACTGTTCTGACGTATCATTCCATTGTCCGTGAATGCTACTTTTCTTGTATAAACAGACATATTTAAATATACAAAAACTAATTAAATCATCAATAATACATTTTTTTTTTTCTTTTCAGGTTTTAGAAGGTTCACAGTTGAGTGTAGGCGTTGTCGTATACTAACGCTGAGTGAAAATTTACAGCTCAAATATCCAGACAAGGCACTACAAGGTAAGTAGCCCCGGACTACATCACACCGGATATTTGCATCTCGTCGCTATGATAAACAAACAGTGTAAAGTAAGTTAATAGTTTTTTTTTTGTTTACAAGATATATAGACAGTTTGTAATATACTTAGCTAGATCAGTCGTTCTCCACCATGATAAATATCCATTACAAATCCATAACAAACTTCCAATACAGGAAAACAAGATCAATGTTACGGTTGATTACATCCTGGAGTACAAACAAGACACGTCCTTCCTTGTTGAGAACTCACTCATACACATACAGGTAACGTTTTCAAGTGATAATTAACCATAAAAATATACTCCTTATATATGCCCGGGACACTCAACAACTCAATAAATGTACAAAAACAAACTTAATATAATTAGGGATTACCAGTTGCTCAAATATTAACTCAAACAATTAGGGTAACACATCAAACAATTAGATGACTAAATTAGGTAAAAAAACAATAGGTGTAATCACATATAATAATAATGACAGGATTAGATGATATTCCAACAATTACTCAGGTAGAGACCAGTATCTCTATTCATGGATGGTTTGTGTCTCCTAATTTCTACTGCTTCTCTTATGGCTCTACTTTTCCATTTAGGTAAATTGGTAGCTGGTAGGGAATTCAATTTTAAATTTTTTGCTAATTATCGGATCGATCTGAAATTCACAAAAAAATAGACCTTTGTACATATAAATAAAACATATGTTATATAAATAACACAAGCTTGGCCCCAAACATTAAAATATTTAATATTTTTTGTCTGACTAACATTTTCATATTATTTATACTATATACAAAATACTTATTTTAAAAACATATAGACAGATAGTGTTAGTACTCTTAGTCAGAGGGGGTGCAGTGGTTAATATTTTTTGTCAGACTAACATTTTCATATTATTTATACTATATACAAAATACTTATTTTAAAAACATATAGACAGATAGTGTTAGTACTCTTAGTCAGAGGGGGTGCAGTGGTTAATATTTTTTGTCAGACTAACATTTTCATATTATTTATACTATATACAAAATACTTATTTTAAAAACATATAGACAGATAGTGTTAGTACTGTTAGTCAGAGGGGGTGCAGTGGTTAATATTTTTTGTCAGAATTTGGAAAATTTGTTTCAAGGTATGGTAATGGTATTGGTTCTAAAGTTTTTTGCCAAATAAATATGGATAATTTAATGCCAGAGGGAAAGCTTTTTATTTTTTGCATTATGAAGAGTAATGTTGGAAGTAAAAAATGAGAAAATTTTGAGTTTTAGTGCTGTTACGAAGAAAAATAGATAAATACATACATATAAACATAGATAACAGAGAAGAAAAAAATATTTTTTTTTTAAATCTAAATGAAGAGAGACTAAGACAATCTACTTTCTGTAGACATAAGAAAACACAAATCAAATAATAAACTAGGTAGGAAAATAAAAGTAAACAATAATCATCAACTAACTGTAGATGAGAAAAACACAAGCCAAATGAAAAGATCTTACCTAATAGTGCTGAAAAGAGAAAGAAGAAAGTTAGAGACTGTTAAAATTTTTGCAAAATCGGTAAATTAATTCATCATTTAGAAGTTTGGTAACATGATTCTTATTAGACCAGAGAGTGAAAGTGAAAGTATAGATGAAAGGAAAGAATTTAGGATCTGTATTTAGAAAGAGAGTTGATTCGGAGATAGCAAAGTCAGAAGTACAGAGAAAGTTATTTACATATGTATTTACAAATTGTCTAAAAGGTATTGCAGCTTTACAATTTAAAAACAGGTGCTCCAGGGTCTCAGTTCCATATTTACAGTAATTACATGTGGTGCTCAAATGCCCTAGGCGTGCTTATAAAACTTTTTTTGTGGGGTGAGCATCATGCAGTGATAGAAAGAAGAAGTCTTTAATTGCAGGGCTCTGTATGGTTGATAAGTTTTTCCAAGTTTGTTTGAAATCTATAAAAGGGTGCATAATAACAGTTTTTAACTTAACAGTGCTTGTAGAAAGAAGTGCTTGGAGATAGTCAAAATTCTGGTTTTGGTAGTCCTTGGCTGCATTTGACAGTTCACCCTGAATCGAGTCCAATCGTTCCATCTCAATACTTGCTGAGTAATACTTGTACGAACAAGACAGTTGCATGATCGGTTCTGGGTACAGCGCACGAAGATTGTCGAATGATTCTAGCAACATCTTTTCTCTCGCTTTAACTCCGGTAGCATTTGAAACAGAAGACAAGAGTGACATGGGGAAACCAGTTCGAGTAGCATCTTCAACAATGAACGATTTCAGTTGTTCGTAAATCGGTGGTATCGAGTTGTGAACGACAGATTTACCATCATCCACTAAGTTCTGTAGGTTGGCGATTGAAACTCCAGCATATCTGTAGGGTTCTTGGTCAAAGAATTCATCAAACCTTGTATCGAAGACTTCTTCACAACCTGAAAATAGATAAATTACAGTGGATAAAAACATGAAGTAAGAAGTGTAGCTCACTAGATAGCTAATCGTTCCACTTTAGCACATATATTATCAAGAAATTGCTACATGTAATTACCTTCTGAGGATTGCGGACCAAATCCCAATACTTTTTTTTTTATTTTTTGCGTGGCAAATAAAATTTGTCACGCTTTGTCTTCGTTCGGATTATTTTTTTGCGTGGCAAATAAAATTTGTCACGCTATGTTTTCGTTCGGATTATTTTTTTTTTTTTTTTTTTTTTTTTTTTTTTTTTTTTGGGAAGCTCGCTAGCCCAAACGGAAAAAGATAGACTATTTTTGTTTTCACCAATGGTCTTTATATGGGCTGGAATCAAAAATGAATATCTAACATAATATTTTCGCTAACCCGAAAGTGGCTAATTGCATAATATGCAAATAAGATTTCAAGCTAGCTCGGGCCCTAATAGTCGGATCGGTCTGAAATTTACAGGATATAGATAGACAGGCAGCGCAATTAAAACTACATCATCAAAATTTTTTGATCACTTCCGGTTTGGGCGTGGGGACTTCCGGTTTTTTCGTCTCATGTCGGGCGACCCTGCTTCCCATGTAATTCAAGAATCTAAACAAAAACAGTATATTTAAGCTATACTAAATGATTTTAATCCCCTGAGATGAAGAAAAATTAAATTGAATGTTGCGCATGCGCAGTTTTCAAAAATGGCAAATTTTCTTAAAAATTTAATAAGTCCGCCAATTATTGACCGATTTTTATGATTTTGGTGTTTATCGAAACCTTGATACTTTATCTAAAACATGTTGGGAACAGAATTTTGATTTTCGAATTTGAATTTTTTTTATGCCCGTTCGAATTTTTCGAAAATTTAAAACTCTATATCTCGTGACCTTGACCTTCAATGACCTTGACATTTGAGATGTAGAATGTCCTTGACCTCAGCTGTCTATAGATGTGCTGATATTGCATGACAAATATTAACTTCCGGTTTTATAGCCCACCTAAATCTGACTATTTTGCAATTTTGGACGGTTATATTACACTTTCGGGCTCTAATGTTCGGATCGATCTGAAATTTACAGGATATAGATAAATACGCAACACAATTAAAAATGTATCATCAAAATTTTTTGATCACTTCCGGTTTGGGCGTGGGGACTTCCGGTTTTTTATCTCATTTCAGGCGACCCTACATCCCGTGTAATTCAAGAATGTAAGCAAAAACAGTATATATTAGCTATACAAAATAATTTGTATCCCCCGAGAAGAAAAAAATTCCAATTGCTAGTTGCGCATGCGCCATTTTTCCGAGAATGGCAAATTTTCTTTAAAATTTAATTAGTCCGTCATTTATTATTTATGCCCGTTTGAATTTTTTAAAAATTTGAAATTCTAAATCTTGTGACCTTCACCTTCAATGACCTTGAAATTTTCCATATAGAATGGCCTTGACATCAGCTGTCTATAGATCTAACAATATTGTTACGCTTGTTCCACAATTGGAGGCTGAAAAGTACCGGAATCGAAAGCTAGCAGGTTAGAAGTTTCAAAATGTTCGAAATCCATGGGATAACGCATAGTTGCCACGCTCGGAGCTGTTCACAGTTCTAGTTTTTCTTTATTTTTGTACACTCAGAGTCCGTTCAAGGCATCAGTAGCACTCTACTAGGCAATAACACAAGCTTGGCCCCAAACATTAAAATATTTAATATTTTTTGTCTGACTAACATTTTCATATTATTTATACTATATACAAAATACTTATTTTAAAAACATATAGACAGATAGTGTTAGTACTGTTAGTCAGAGGGGGTGCAGTGGTTAATATTTTTTGTCAGACTAACATTTTCATATTATTTATACTATATACAAAATACTTATTTTAAAAACATATAGACAGATAGTGTTAGTTCTGTTAGTCAGAGGGGGTGCAGTGGTTAATATTTTTTGTCTGACTAACATTTTCATATTATTTATACTATATACAAAATACTTATTTTAAAAACATATAGACAGATAGTGTTAGTACTCTTAGTCAGAGGGGGTGCAGTGGTTAAAAGCCTAACTATATACATGACATGACAAAATTTATAACTGATTTATCCAAGCTTATGCCTCATCACTGTGTACTTTTTTTAACTCAATTTTATTGACAAAAAACAAACATATTTACAACAAAACAAAATAAACAAATATAATCTACAAAATATATACAAAAAGAGGAGACCCGGAAGAAAAAAAAGGAAAAAAAAAGTTTGAAAAAGTGCACATTATATAAAATTTTATGGTATATTTACACAAGTTAGAATTTGGAAATGAGTGGTTAAAATTTGGAATTTGGAAAATTTGTTTCAAGGTATGGTAATGGTATTGGTTCTAAAGTTTTTTGCCAAATAACATGGATAATTTAATGCCAGAGGGAAAGCTTTTTATTTTTTGCATTATGAAGAGTAATGTTGGAAGTAAAAAATGAGAAAATTTTGAGTTTTAGTGCTGTTACGAAGAAAAATAGATAAATACATACATATAAACATAGATAACAGAGAAGAAAAAAAAATTTTTTTTTAAATCTAAATGAAGAGATACTAAGACAATCTACTTTCTGTAGACATAAGAAAACACAAATCAAATAATAAACTAGGTAGGAAAATAAAAGTAAACAATAATCATCAACTAACTGTAGATGAGAAAAACACAAGCCAAATGAAAAGATCTTACCTAATAGTGCTGAAAAGAGAAAGAAGAAAGTTAGAGACTGTTAAAATTTTTGCAAAATCGGTAAATTAATTCATCATTTAGAAGTTTGGTAACATGATTCTTATTAGACCAGAGAGTGAAAGTGAAAGTATAGATGAAAGGAAAGAATTTAGGATCTGTATTTAGAAAGAGAGTTGATTCGGAGATAGCAAAGTCAGAAGTACAGAGAAAATTATTTAAATTTATTTACAAACTGTCTAAAAGGTCTTACGGCTTTACAATTTAAAAACAAATGCTCCAGGATCTCAGTTCCATATTTACAGTAATTACATGTGGTGCTCAAATGCCCTAGGCGTGCTGATAAAACTTTTTTTGTGGGGTGAGCATCATGCAGTGATAGAAAGAAGAAGTCTTTAATTGCAGGGCTCTGTATGGTTGATAAGTTTTTCCAAGTTTGTTTGAAATCTATAAAAGGGTGCATAATAACAGTTTTTAACTTAACAGTGCTTGTAGAAAGAAGTGCTTGGTAAATTTGTTTACATTTTTTCAAATTTCTAAGGTTAAAATAGTGTTCTTTTTGGATTTTGAGTAATGTTATGAATTTTGAAGGATAGTATAATGTATGAGAATCTGCCAAATTAAAATCAATTGTGTTTTCAGAGAAATTCCGAGCCAATATTTAAAGAGTGACACCCACGGGTTTTGATTGCCAATTATGACTTGGGATATCTGTTGTAATTGCATTGCCAAAATTTTTAGTTCTAAAAAATCATACAAACAATGACTGAAAGTTTAATTTGATATGTATAATAGAAACTTTAATTTTAAGTTGAAACATCTTAAACGGACAAATAGTCAAGAATACTGGAGATTTTATCTTTAAATAAGAAGTCATCAGCGTCAAATGATATTAACTAGAAGATTTATACGAACACTTTCGAGATCTGAACCAAGGTGCAAACTTAGACGAAACCCATGAACTGCAGCCAATGAAGAATGCCACACTTTGATGGACGAACCAATCACAGATGATGAGATTCTTAAATGCATCGAAAAACTTAAAAACAATAAATCGCATAGCAGTGAAGAAATATTGAATGCATACATTAAGTCCACTGTCTCTCTGATGTTGCCTGGATATGTGTTGTTTGTTCAATAGTGTTCTTGATACAGGAATCGTGCCAACTCCATGGGCAACAGGTCTAATCTACCCAGTTTTCAAGAACAAGGGCAGTAAGACAGATGCAAACAACTACCGGGGAATAACAATTATAAGTTGTCTATGTAAACTTTTCACAGCTGTTATCAATGCAAGACTAACTTATTTTTGGAATATATTGTAAAACACCGAGCAAACAGGTTTTAGAAAGCATCATTCCACGCTCGATCATATTTTCAATCTTAATTGCCCCATTGACTTGTATTTAAAACAGGGTAAGCGCCTATACGCCTGCTTTTTTATACGCCCACATAATAATGAATGAAATTTGCTGTGATCATTTATATTGATGAGATCTCGGACAAGTTCGAAATTGGCGATTTTTCGACGAATGGTTTTTGAGTTATTGCACTTGGACAAATTCAAAATAGGCTATTTTTCGATTAATGGTTTTTTAGTTATGGAATTGACTTA
>JAUJPP010000012.1:7161825-7230945 GCA_030562195.1 Nipponacmea schrenckii
CCCCGTTCGTGGAAATTATACCAATTTATTAAGGGGGGATTGTGTTCATGGTATTTTCGTGAACGTGTTTGTGTTATCGTCTAATTATATCGCAAATGCCTATAATAGCGGAAACAATTATAAATGTATACTATTTTGAAAGAGTCAGATAAATATCATCTCAACTATGGCTACTGTTTTTCAAAATGTGTCTTCGTTGCCCGCAGGAAACTATGAAGTATTGGGATTTGGTCCGCAATCCTCAGAAGGTAATTACATGTAGCAATTTCTTGATAATATATGTGCTAAAGTGGAACGATTAGCTATCTAGTGAGCTAACTTAATTTTTTTATCCACTGTAATTTATCTATTTTCAGGTTGTGAAGAAGTCTTCGATACAAGGTTTGATGAATTCTTTGACCAAGAACCCTACAGATATGCTGGAGTTTCAATCGCCAACCTACAGAACTTAGTGGATGATGGTAAATCTGTCGTTCACAACTCGATACCACCGATTTACGAACAACTGAAATCGTTCATTGTTGAAGATGCTACTCGAACTGGTTTCCCCATGTCACTCTTGTCTTCTGTTTCAAATGCTACCGGAGTTAAAGCGAGAGAAAAGATGTTGCTAGAATCATTCGACAATCTTCGTGCGCTGTACCCAGAACCGATCATGCAACTGTCTTGTTCGTACAAGTATTACTCAGCAAGTATTGAGATGGAACGATTGGACTCGATTCAGGGTGAACTGTCAAATGCAGCCAAGGACCACCAAAAGCAGAATTTTGACTATCAACTTCACAAAATAATTGACAGGGTTGAAGACAGTTTGAAATTACTTTCTTCTCGTGGTAATTCTTCGCACCTCAAGTTATGGAGTTTTATTTATATGTACAAAGGTCTATTTTTTGTGAATTTCAGATCGATCCGATAATTAGCAACAAATTTGAAATTTTCAAATATTTTACCCAAATTGTTTGATGACAATTATTTTATCCAAAACATCCCAAAACCTTTAATTTATCAACTTCCTAAAATAAATCTTTTTTTACAAAAGCAAATTAAAGAAAATTTGAACAAAATTTGGTTCTAGATATTCTTTGTTGATTCCTGTCCATTTAAAAATGGTT
This sequence comes from Nipponacmea schrenckii, assembly GCA_030562195.1. NCBI lineage: Eukaryota > Metazoa > Mollusca > Gastropoda > Lottiidae > Nipponacmea > Nipponacmea schrenckii. The sequence goes on from JAUJPP010000012.1 coordinate 7,162,938, forward strand.
TGATCCAAACAAAAATGCTCTATCTATTTCATTATTTTAGACGTTTCTAGCGAATATTTGTTTGCATCCATTAAAAAAAATTAAAAGGAAAGAAATTGTGACATGAATAAAATTTGCTTGTAATATTGTTAACAAGATGAAAGAATTAAAAGGAACGAAATACAACGATTTTCACAAAAAGTAGAATTGATTTCGTTTATTTGTTCAGTCATAACTTCTAATGCCTTTACTGTTTTATTCAATTGTTTTCGAGCAGAAGTAAGTTGTGTTTCAAGGTCCAGGATATAACGATTTGTTACAGCGGTATCAGTAGCTGAACGTCCTCTCTGAGTGGTTAGTGTGGAATTTACACATGATAACGTGGTTGCTATCTCAGTTCTACAGGATTCTGAGGATGTTAGAGTTGAGTCGTCAAGACTTCTTACTCTTTGTCTTCGTTCGGACGTTTTCAAGCGACTTTGTTTACATTTGGGAAACATTCTCTGTATTTCCTCAACCGACAACATTTTGGTAGATGTATTACAGTTATTAATTTGTATTCAATTGTAAATACTGAAATATATAACCAACATTTATAACAATGTTTACGGAATACTTATATTTTAAGTAAGACATTTCAAAACTTATTCATTCGTGAAACATTAGTGCTACCAACAAATAAATATTAATAATAATAGTAAAATCTGACGTATATTAAATAAATTAAATTCATTCCCCAGAACATGTTGTATATACAACCGTTGTCGAAAAGGTTCTGAATCGGAAGCTGTGATGCAGACAGTTCAGAGAGATTGATGTAATCAAAACATAACTCTTTCTATTAAGTAATTTAAGTAAGTAATAATTATGTCACAAGATGAATTTTATATGGTATTTCAAGCCAATGTCAAGTTATATGATTTTCCCTCGGCAGAAATAAAACTCTATAAGACTTACATTTCACCAGGATGTATTAAATCTGAAGTTCCTAAGGAATATGTTCTTGCTCATTATATAGTCGACAATGTGTGTACGTGACTTTAAGGGCGCGAAGTTGTTAATTTGATTCCAAGAAAGCGGTAAACATGTCTTGTTATCAACAACATTTTACGTCTGTTTTCGTAGTTGGGGAGAAGTACCGCTCCCTAATTATATATATATCAAACGTTTGTAGTCATCTTAGGACTAGTTGATGGCTCTTGTCACGTGGAAGCTAAATTAGGGGTTATTCAGATGATGTGATGGAAATAAATCTTTTGAAAACATGGAAAATATATCCGGAAATTGGTTTAACCAACGTGGTAGAAAATTCCCACTGAATTGTCTTAAATTCTGCTTTTTAACACATTGCTGCACCTCTTGCTGAATCTCTTATCGCTATCTATCCTTTTCTTTTAACCAAAATTTCTTTTTAGTCAAATACAGTCAAGAAATGGTTCGGAAATAAAAGATTATTTGCTATTTATTGTTATTTATTACTGTTTATTGTTATAGTTATCACTGCCACTAAAAATCAATTCCTGATATCAAATTGTTCTTTCATTCAGTTGTAGTCAAGGACTACCATAAACAGAATTCCGAAGGATTCAGACTACATTTTGTCCATCACAATGATACAAACAATGGCGCCTTTGTTGATGAAAGACTTAATGGTTGCTGTCCGTGAAATAATGAAAGGCACGATCTCAGTATAAGTTTCGTGAATAGAATCGGAAATCTATTTTTTAAAGTTATTTCGATGCTCGACTGTTGGGCAACGATATCACTTCGTTAGCGTGATTGATACCATAGTTCCATCTAACGGGGTTTAGATTTGTGCTTCATGGTATTTTCGTGAACGTGTTTGTGTTATCGTCTAATTATATCACAGATGCCTATAATAGCGGAAACAATTATAAATGTATACTATTTTGAAAGAGTCAAAAAGTTAAAGTAATCCTTTAAGTTTGATGAATATAATACCGCCCAATTTCAAACGAAAGAGCCGACTTCTATGAAACATGATAATACCTTATGAAACCACAAAACTAATCACTGAGTTAATCATTGATTTTTTAGTCACCTACCTGTGTTCCATTTAATTATCAGGGATCAAAGATTGCGATGATGAGAGTTGAACCCGATTAGTAATGATAATTGAAACGTATAAATAATGATTAACTCCAATGTGACATCATATTCTCAAACTGTCACTCGGCTCTCAGATAAATATCACCTCAACTATGGCTAATGTTTTTCAAAATGTTTCTTCGTTGCCCGCAGGAAACTATGAATTATTGGGAATTGGTCCACAATCCTCAGAAGGAAATTACATGTAGCACTTTCTTGCTAATATATATAAAAATACCAGAAAACCCCAAAAAGCGCAAAGAAAAAAGCTTTATCGGTAATTTGTGGTCAAAAGCTCGTAGAGGGGTATCTGGTGAGCACTAATATCAACATTTCTGTCGAGCTCTGTACCTATACTTCAGTGTATTTTCTTTGTGAATTTGACTCATAACTGTGATATTTTCTAAATCTTGTTATATTTTAAATTCTACCTATATATAAATAAAAAAATTAACATATTAACCATATGCACATCTGCACCTTAAATATAAATAGGCGTTTTAAACACAAAATCGATGAAATTTTAATACAATTCAAAAAATGTAATATAGTATGTCTTCAAGAAACCAATTTTATTGAAAATAAAAAAATTGAACAATTACAAAAAGATACCAATTTTAAATTCACTGTAAATAACGAAAAAGTTTTTGATTAAGAATTTTGGATACATGTAGTGCATGAGCTGTCCAGCTGAAGTTGTGATCAAAATAAATACCAAGAAGTTTAAAGGAGGAAACAGTTTCTATAACTACATTATTTACAATTAGTTTTAAGGAATTGTCCAGTAGTTGCCTCCTCTGAGGGGTTGTGATTAACATAGCTTTAGTTTTATTTACATTTATAATCATTGAATTAGTTTCGCACCATTTAACAACAGAATTTGTTTCAGATTGAAGTTTTAACTCAAGCTCATTAATTGATTTAGCAGCCGTATAGACTGTTGTGTCATCAGCAAACAAGTCACAGTTGGAGGCTATATGAAGGGAGAGATCATTTATAAATAAATTAAACAAAAGTGGTCCTAATATGGACCCCTGTGGAACACCATGACTAATATCTAGTTGTGAAGACAATGTACCATTGGCAAATGTAGATTGTTTCCTGTTTGATAAATATGATTTCAAGAATCTATTGGAATTCAGAGAAAATTTATAGATATTACATTTTTTAATGAGTAAATCGTGCTTCACCAAATCGAAAGCTTTACGGAAATCAAAAAAGATCAAACCTGTTAGCATTCCGTCGTTAAGAGACTTATTAATATTATCAGTGATATTTGTTAGAGCTGTCAAACAAGAACTATTGGATCTAAATCCTGACTGATTGATATACAAAAGATTATATCTATTTATGAAATTGCTTAGATGACCGTGTATATGTCGTTCAAGAATTTTCGAAAGTGTCGGTAATATTGATATAGGTCGATAATTGTTTGGATCTATTTTGATCCTGATTTGTGAAGTGGTAAAACTTTAGCAAGTTTGAAATTGGATGGAAAAATACATTGATCAATACACAAATTGAATACATGAGTTAAACAATCAGACAAAATTGGGGAACCGATCTTGAGGAAAATGGGATTAATTAAATCAAGGCCTACTGCTTTAGTAGTATCTAAATTTCTTAAGGATTTGTTAACATCATAGACATTAATAGGAGGAATATGGAAATATTTCTCTGGAGGAACACGGTCATTAACAAAAGTACGGATAACAGTATCATTTACAATTGATGGTTGGGAAATATTGACTGTAGAGGCAGAGAGTAACTGATCAGCTATTTCAGTAAAATATGAATTTAATTGGTGAGGATCGATTGGAATCTGGTCAAGTTCATTACTTTTGTTGTTCGAGGCTGTATTGATTGCATTCCAGATTTGTTTAGAATTATTCTTATCAGATACGAGCTTTTGAATAAATTGAGCCTTCGATCTCCGAATCATGGATTTCACTTCCTTACGACATTCTCTATAATCATTGGTATTGTTATTTTTCTTATGGAGATCACGTCTTTTCATCATTTTCAAAATATCATCAGTCAGCCAATCTGGTTTTACCGCATTTTTAACTCGTTTGGTTTTTAAAGGGGCATGGATGTTCAAAATCGGGTTCATTATTTCATACCACTTATTCAAGGCATCTTCAGGATTAGTTAATTTTAAAACAGGATCAAAATTGGTCATTTTTAAGTGGAGAAGAAAATCAAGTTCCTTAAAATTTTTGAAAGACCTATATGTGACAGAGATATGTCTTTTCTTCGGAATTTTCACACCTTTTTTAAACCAGGTGAAGCATGTTGGATAATGATCAGTCAATAGGTAGTTAAGCATGACGATGATGATGATATTGGTTGACAGGTTTCGAAGTTTGGTACAGGAGTCTTTTTCTGCTTCAGTAGCTGTACTTCAAGAAGTAAAGATTTATTTTCATGGCACAATTTATCATTTACATTTTTGAGTTCATTTAACTGCTTATTAAAATCAATTTTATCCTCACTAATTCTTGACTCCATCTCCTCTATTGTTTCGGTCAAGCGTTGTATTTGCTGGTCCTTCGCGCATGGTTGTATAAGGGTCCGACGATTTTGTAGAACTGGAGATAAGGGGTATTTTGGAAAAGTCAAATGTTTTCTGGTTAAAGTTAAAGGTGGCAGGCGTTTGGGGGTTTCAGTAGTTGGGGAAGCATGTTCTCGTAACGAAAGAGTAGTTTCTTTGGGTGTACAGTTTGCATTAGTTTTTAGTAGAGATGACTGCACTGCATTATTTAGGTTAATGGCTCTAGTGTTGTTCATTCTTTCCAAAATGTCAGGTAAATGGCAATTTAGAAAAAGGTCTTCACTTTTACCATTAATAAGACAACTTAGGGTGGTATGGTATAAATTTAAAGTATACTGGTAATTGTTCTGGTTTTCAGCCTTTCCGGTAATTTTGATACTCGCACTCTGGTTTGACCCGTTATTATCAGTGAGTAGCTTCATGTCAACATTACATACATTACGAGCTTGAAACTCAGAAAAAAATGTCTCGACTGTATTCCTGAATTCGACATAATGTCCACTGTTCCAAAAGAGCCGGATACCTCCCCTAGTTTTAGTTATTTCCAGGCTCGTTCTATAGGTTGCCTGGAGCTGCTTCTGTAGACAAAGACTAATATTCAAGGTATGGTTCAAATGTCTCAGATTGTAGTGCTGAGTTATTTTGGAGTTTTCTACTCCTTGATTTTCTTCTAACGTGGAAACAATTGATGCCATCTTTTGTTTCGGTTCGGAGTACTGCCGTATATGGTTCTTAGAGTATTTTGTTAGTACTTACAGTTTTAATTAGTAGAGATATAATCACAAGTTAATCCTAAAAAATCCTATTAAAATCCTATTAAAATCCTATGACACTCACTAAGAAGTAAACTAGTCAATTGGTCCGGTATATTGACAAATTTAGATTTAAGAGCTGGTATTTAAAGTTTCTATAGTAAAGTCACAAGATAATTGCAAGATAATCCTTTCAAATCCAAATAAAATCCAATGAAATTCAGAGTAGAATATAAACTGGTCCAAGGGAACATCAGTAAAATAAAATTTTAAATTTTAATCCATAAAGTTGATTATAGCACAGGTATTTTTAACTAAAAGTGAGAGAGATCAGAGATCATGACTTTCACTGTCGGCCATCTTGTTACTTTCCTTATCTCGTTTGTATAGTCCTTCAGAATAAATGGACTTATAGCTCCCTTTCTTTGCAGTTTTTTGTGTCGTTTTTTTTCCGCCTTCTATTTTTAGTTTAGAATTGATTTCGTTTATTTGTTCAGTCATAACTTCTAATGCCTTTACTGTTTATTCAATTGTTTTCGAGCAGAAGTAAGTTGTGTTTCAAGGTCCAGGATATAACGATTTGTTACAGCGGTATCAGTAGCTGAACGTCCTCTCTGAGTGGTTAGTGTGGAATTTACACATGATAACGTGGTTGCTATCTCAGTTCTACAGGATTCTGAGGATGTTAGAGTTAAGTCGTCAAGAGATATGCTTCTTCTTACTCTTTGTCTTCGTTCGGACGTTTTCAAGCGACTTTGTTTACACTTGGGAAACATTCTCTGTATTTCCTCAACCGACAACATTTTGGTAGATGTATTACAGTTATTAATTTGTATTCAATTGTAAATACTGAAATATATAACCAACATTTATAACAATGTTTACGGAATACTTACATTTTAAGTAAGACATTTCAAAACTTATTCATTCGTGAAACATTAGTGATACCAACAAATAAATATTTATAATAATAGTAAAATCTGACGTATATTAAATAAATTAAATTCATGCCCCAGAACATGTTGTATATACAACCGTTGTCGAAAAGGTTCTGAATCGGAAGCTGTGATGCAGACAGTTCAGAGAGATTGATGTAATCAAAACATAACTCTTTCTATTAAGTAATTTAAGTAAGTAATAATTATGTCACAAGATGAATTTTATATGGTATTTCAAGCCAATGTCAAGTTATATGATTTTCCCTCGGCAGAAATAAAACTCTATAAGACTTACATTTCACCAGGATGTATTAAATCTGAAGTTCCTAAGGAATATGTTCTTGCTCATTATATAGTCGGCAATGTGTGTACGTGACTTTAAGGGCGCGAAGTTGTTAATTTGATTCCAAGAAAGCGGTAAACATGTCTTGTTATCAACAACATTTTACGTCTGTTTTCGTAGTTGGGGAGAAGTACCGCTCCCTAATTATATATATATCAAACGTTTGTAGTCATCTTAGGACTAGTTGATGGCTCTTGTCACGTGGAAGCTAAATTAGGGGTTATTCAGATGATGTGATGGAAATAAATCTTTTGAAAACATGGAAAATATATCCGGAAATTGGTTTAACCAACGTGGTAGAAAATTCCCACTGAATTGTCTTAAATTCTGCTTTTTAACACATTGCTGCACCTCTTGCTGAATCTCTTATCGCTATCTATCCTTTTCTTTTAACCAAAATTTCTTTTTAGTCAAATACAGTCAAGAAATGGTTCGGAAATAAAAGAAGTCGTTCCAAGAACACGAGATCCCTGACCGAAATAGCCAAGGTGAAACGAAGACAGAGACTGCTGAAGAGACATTGATTATTTATTGCTATTTATTGTTATTTATTACTGTTTATTGTTATGGTTATCACTGCCAATAAAAATCAATTCCTGATATCAAATTGTTCTTTCATTCAGTTGTAGTCAAGGACTACCATAAACAGAATTCCGAAGGATTCAGACTACATTTTGTCCATGACAATGATACAAACAATGGCGCCTTTGTTGATGAAAAACTTAATCTTTGCTGTCCGTGAAATAATGAAAGGCACGATCTCAGTATAAGTTTCTTGAATAGAATCGGAAATCTATTTTTTAAAGTTATTTCGATGCTCGACTGTTGGGCAACGATATCACTTTGTTAGCGTGATTGATACCATAGTTCCATCTAACGGGGTTTAGATTTGTGCTTCATGGTATTTTCGTGAACGTGTTTGTGTTTGTTATCGTCTAATTATATCACAGATGCCTATAATAGCGGAAACAATTATAAATGTATACTATTTTGAAAGAGTCAAAAAGTTACAGGAATCCTTCATGTTTGATGAATATAATATCGCCCAATTTCAAACGAAAGAGCCGACTTCTATGAAACGTGATAATACCTTATGAAACCACAAAACTAATCACTGAGTGGTTAATCATTGATTTATTTAATCACCTACCTGTATTCCATTTAATTATCAGGGATCAAAGATTGTGATGATGAGAGTTGAACCCGATTAGTAATGATAATTGAAACGTATAAATAATGATTAACTCCAATGTGACATCATATTCTCAAACTGTCACTCGGCTCTCAGATAAATATCACCTCAACTATGGCTAATGTTTTTCAAAATGTTTCTTCGTTGCCCGCAGGAAACTATGAATTATTGGGAATTGGTCCGCAATCCTCAGAAGGCAATTACATGTAGCACTTTCTTGCTAATATATGTGCTAAATTGGAAGGAAGTCTTTGAAACAAGGTTTTGATGAATTCTTTGACCAAGAAACCTACAGATATGCTGGAAGTTTAATCGCCACCCTATTAGGTAAATAAAAGAAGTCGTTTCAAGAACATAAGATCCCTGACCGAAATAGCCAAGGCGAAACAGATACTGCTGAAAAGACATTGACTATTTCGTATTTTTTTGACTTAGTCAAGACTAATAACTAAAAAACAGTTTTTCAAAAAATTGTCAATCTCGTACTAGACCAAGATCTCAACAACTTCAATGATCACACCAAATTTCATTCAAATCAGATGAAAACTGTTGTTTAGACGCGTTTTGACTAAGTCAAGGGCAATAACTCAAAAAACGTTCATTAAAAAATCGTCACTATCAAACTTGTTTAAGATCTCATCAATATAAATGATGACACAAAATTTCATTCAAATCCAATGGAATTGTGATCTTTATCGCGTTCACAAGCCAATTTTGACGGGTTTTAACTAAGTCAATTCCATAACTAAAAAACCATTAATCGAAAAATAGCCTATTTTGAATTTGTCCAAGATCTCATCCATATAAATGATCACAGCACGTTTCATTCAAATCCAATGAAAAAGGTAGTCTCTATAGCGTTTACAAGCCAATTTTAACGCGTTTTGACCTATCGAAAAATCGCCAATTTAAAACTTGTCTGAGATCTCCACAGGCACCAGATTCTGATAAAAAAAAAAAAAAAAAATTCGTATATGTATTAAGAATAGAAAGGTACCTAAGGCGCCATCTTGTTCTTACATTACTTGCTGATCCTCGGCGATGTTTCTCGTTATATCTTCATAATTCATACCGTTTTTCACATGCTTTGACATTCAAACAGTATTGTTAAATATTTCTTAAACTAAAAAAAAACCCTTTTACATGATAACAACAGCATAAAATGTCGTATTTTATCGAAATACATTAATTCTTACTCCAAATAAAAGTATGGGGTACGGAAGATAAACAAAGATGACGTCATCCTCCGCAGTTGTTTAAATTGCTTTTGTTTGATTGGTCATAAATATTGTATTAAATAATGCGGGAAATTCAAGCACAGAATTAAAAAAAATAATAATAATGTCCAGAGAGGCTACTTTAGCATGGTAAATGCCCTTATTTGATATCTAATAATTATTAGGCAGTTTTAGATTTAAAAATATCAGAATCTGGTGCCTGCTGGCGGTAATTGCGATACGTTTTCCACAATTTTCTTACAATTTTTTAACACATTCTTTAATAAAAAAGCTCTTCCAGTTCCAGCCTGACCTATTATAACCAAATTGTGTCCCTTTTCGGCGTATTCCAGCGCACGACACTGCTCAGATGTCAAGAACATCGCTCAGATAAAATCACAACAAAGGGTTTGTTTTGAAGAAACCTCGCAAATAAGTCTGACCAATCAATGGACAGGAATTTATTCAATCCGTACTATGACGTAATCTTTGCCTACTTCCGTGACCAGTACTTTTTAGAACAAGATGGCGCCTTAGGTACCTTTCTATTCTTAATACATATACGAATTTTTTTTTTTATCAGAATCTGGTGCCTGTGGAGATCTCTTCAATATAAATAATCACAGCAAGTTTCATTCAAATCCATTGAAAACTGTTGTCTCTATCGCATTCACAAGCCAATTTTGACTCGTTTTGACTAAGCCAAGTGCAATAACTCAAAAACCATTCGTCGAAAAATCGCCAATTTCGAACTTGTCCGAGATCTCATCAATATAAATGATCACAGCAAATTTCATTCAAATCCGACAAAAACTGTAGTCTCTCGCGTTCACAAGCAATTGTGACGACAATATACGACCACATTATTATGTGGGCGTATAAAAAAGCAGGCGTATAGGCGGGTCCATTCATATTTCCCGCCAAAACCATGGGCGCGGCCATTAGAGTATCACGTGACATGTCCGCCATTACGAGCGTGAAATTTGCCTAGCCTCGTTCCCGTTTCACGTATTAGTTAATGGCGTCAAGGCGAAATATTTTTTGTTTACATAAATTTTTCGTTGTTCAACGATCAAAGTGAAAAAGAATGGATCAAAGAAAATACACGAAAAGTGGAGGAACATCTTGTACGATCAACGGCTGTACCAATAATAGGCGAAAAATCAACCAGTGGAAGGAAATGGTGTTTGAAGTTCATCACCTTACCCACGAAAAATGTCCATGTTTGTTACCTTTCCGATTTTTATCGATGCCGTCTAATCTTGAACCAGCTCAACTCGAATGGATGAAGGCTATCAATCGCAAATTTCTACCAAAGAAAATTTATGTTTGTTCTGAACATTGTATCGGAGGAGTTCCGACGCCAGTAAATCCCATTCCTAAGTTAAAGCTTGGTTACGAGGCGATTGTTACACCTGGCAGGCGCAAGTTATTGAGGCGTGATGATACAACAGGTGCGGCTGTGAAAAAACGGAAGTTATCGATAGATAGGAACGAAGAGCAGCTACCTGTTTGATTAATGACAATGATTCTTTATTATACACGGGTGTGAAGAAAGAGGTGTTTTTTTTTTTAATTAGTTGAGTGTAGGACTGCTTTCAATATTTTCACCTTTTAGGCCTAATTAGATATTGCAGGTCAAATATTACTTGTTCTTATGAGGCTAAGGTTAAATTTAATATTTATGTAGACGCTTTGGAATTTCTAAAAGTCTTGCCAGTAAAATATTTAGTTCTTAGATTCCTGTTCTTGCTGACAAATTGAAATCCTTAATTATTTGGCTATTTTGAGGGATGATTTAATTCGAGAAATTGACAATGATGCTTATTTATTATGTAAAATATGGATAGATCAGATATTGACTTTGTTATATATATTTTCCCACCCGCATCATTAAATAAATGCTTATTACCTTCTGTATTTCATTGCATTTGCACTAACTAGCTATCCTCATTTATTCAGACCTCGAAAATTATTTGTCAATTAACTATTCTTCTCAGAAAAAAAATTATAGTGCAAAGCTAAGACTGGGATCTAGCTATTGGTGAAGACCACAATCCCTTACAGATTTAGATTTACAGAAAATTTTTTATAAGCCTTGTCGGTAATGTAAGTACAAGAATATCAATAAGTGGCTTTGGGTGAGACATATGAGTGATAGGTGAAGGGAATGAAGGATTAACATGCTTACTATTTAATTTGACAATTTATTCTTTTCAACAAATCATCAAGAGAACAAATCACGAAAATTAAGTGAACTGCTTTCATTAAAATTCTTTCAATTATTCAAGTAGGGCAATCATATTTTTATAAATAAAACTGGGTCACAAATGTCAACAAACATAAAAACTATCCAAAAATGCGATATGACGGGTAATATCAGCACGAATTTCAATAAAACACTGCCCACGTAGACAGTCAGTAAAATAGAGTTAATTAAATGTAAATTGGATCAAATATCTTCTAAAGGCTAGTGAAATGGCACAAAAATGACGATCAGATTAGGCCTACTCGACGTGAAATTTCACTCTCATAATGGCGGATTTCACAACAGCGCCTCTAGTGGCAGATATTTAAACTAGGGGCGACAACTGAAAAAAACCGTCTATAGGCGCTTACCCTGTTTTAAATACAAGTCAATGGGGCAATTAAGATTGAAAATATGATCGAGCGTGGAATGGTGCTTTCTAAAACCTGTTTGCTCGGTGTTTTACAATATATTCCAAAAATAAGTTAGTCTTGCATTGATAACAGCTGTGAAAAGTTTACATAGACAACTTATAATTGTTATTCCCCGGTAGTTGTTTGCATCTGTCTTACTGCCCTTGTTCTTGAAAACTGTGTGGATTAGACCTGTTGCCCATGGAGTTGGCACGATTCCTGTATCAAGAACACTATTGAACAAACAACACATATCCAGGCAACATCAGAGAGACAGTGGACTTAATGTATGCATTCAATATTTCTTCACTGCTATGCGATTTATTGTTTTTAAGTTTTTCGATGCATTTAAGAATCTCATCATCTGTGATTGGTTCGTCCATCAAAGTGTGGCATTCTTCATTGGCTGCAGTTCTTGGGTTTCGTCTAAGTTTGCACCTTGGTTCAGATCTCGAAAGTGTTCATATTTATAAATCTTCTAGTTAAAGGGATAATAAGCTTTGTAAATTTGTGATAGGCTTGGATGAAATGGACATATTGTAAAGCTTATTTTTGTTGTTACTATTTTATTTTGTCTAATATTTCAAATTAAAATCAATAAATTCCAATACCTGGGGGCCGCCATCTTTGTTAGGAACGTCACGTAGCATGACGTCACGTCGTAGATAGAATATCAAAATGGCGGAATGTCAAGCTCGGGTATGCCTTAACAATAAGTAGAGAAATAAAGACGTAAGCTATTAACGAATACCAGATCCCACTAAGAATCTACAAAAGAGCTCAACAACATCGGTACAGGTTCGACATTGGATACGTTTCATTTCTCAACAAATAAAGTCGTGTGTGAAAAACATATTCTACCGGCCGGCTTCGAAGTCGGTAAACAAAGCCGTTTTGGTCCTGGGATTGCACCCGTTGGTAAGTTGCTGAAAGAAACAGATTTTCCTACCGTTTGGGTCCACAGGAAACTACTCACAAAGGATGGACGTATTTGCCGTCTACAAAAACGATAAAAAAAACGCGAAATGCGAAATGCACAAACTGAGGTGAGTCAATAATATAATTAGCATTAAAAGGGGTTAGATCATCGACACTAGACAAATTAAGCCAAGGCCGCCAGCGGCTAAAACTATTTTTCTATACCTTGCAAGGCAGGTGACATTGACAGTACACACTAGGTTCGATAAATAAAATCCTTAGAGGAGGTATGTACTCGGGTAATCTGTTCGAATTGATTCCTTATTAAAAACGTGTCGAAAGTAATTGTGAATTTCGACGAGGCCTACTTCGCTATCTCTTTTATTTACAACCTGTACCGTCCGGTCTAGATATGATATATACTAAATTTGTTTCCGGAATATCCAGTCCTTGTAATGTAGATTATGGCATGCTATTGTTAGTCCTGATTGTCAAGATTGATTGCGTTCTGGCTCAGACTGAATGTCAGCAGCCATGTTTGTTTACCTTTCTATCTACGACGTGACGTCATAATCTCGCATATTCACGATCATAAAGCCATCAATGGCGGCCTCCATAAAATGACAATTTCAGTCGAAAATCGCGTAATATTTAATTTTGACGGTGAATATGTGTCATTTTATAGTTTGGACGTAATTATAACATGTCTTTTTACCGGAAAATTGTATTATTGACATAAAGCTTATTATTCCTTTAATATCATTTGACGCTGATGACTTCTTATTTAAAGATAAAATCTCCAGTATTCTTTACTATTTGTCCGTTTAAGATGTTTCAACTTAAAATTAAAGTTTCTATTATACATATCAAATTTAACTTTCAGTCATTGTTTGTATGATTTGCTGGCTTCCTTCAATTTCTGCTTGTTGTTTCTAGTTAATATCACTTGACGCTGATGCCTTCTTATTTAAAGATAAAAGTCTCCATTATTCTTTACTATTTGTCCGTTTAAGATGTTTCAACTTAAAATTGAAGTTTCTATTATAAATATCAAATTTAACTTTCAGTCATTGTTTGAATGATTTGCTGGCTTCCTTCAATTTCTGCTTGTTGCTCGTTGTTGGTTGTGTTTTGAATTTATTTTTCGCCTCAAACAGTTCCTTTCTCTTTATTTCCCCAGTCGTCGTCAAACAGTGTCGTTGTGTCCTTCTTTGTTCTGACTTGAACACTGTTTTCCGAATGCTTGTACAAGTTGCTGCACATCGAAACAGACCTCCAATTTCCGAGCATGTATCATCGACTACTGCTTGGTTGACTGAATTGAAGTTTGCTTCAGCAAGTTTTTGGGCCAATTTGTCTATTTCACTAGCATTAATATTTCCAACACATTCATTCTGTTTTTCTTGTTCCCATTTTATTAAAGTATAGCTGGTATGAAATGAAATGAATGGAGTTTTACGTCCTACTCTTCTGCACCTTATGGGCTAATGAAGACGGACATTTGTACTGAAATAAACTTAGAACCATACGGGGGGTATACACAGCGCAGAAAAGAACTTTGTAACCAAGTAAAGATCCATCAATCGAAAACCAAAGAGAGAAGTCATTTTCACAGTTGATCACTGATACTGTCTTTCAAAAATACAGCAACTGAAAAGAAAAATAATATTTTATTATCTTATATACAGTGTGTTAGATCATACTTGTTTGTTACAGATTATTAAATGAATAATAGCGGATGAAACGAAGAAGATGACTTGCGGACAATACATTACAATGGCGTTTGACGAAGGTCAAGGTCGACCCACGAAAAATGGCGACGAAATTCGTTAATGACAGCAATGTTGATTTTTCAAGTTAATTGCCCGAACGCGATATAATGTACCGCGTGTTTTCCATTTCCTAGTTAGAAACACTATACATATCCCAGCGGTAATAAAAACAGCATAAAATATAGGATTTAAGTTTAATCTACTATCAACATGTCAATATTGGAGAGGAAGTCGGTGTGTATTATATCTGGTGCTAGTCGTGGTATTGGAAAAGCTCTGGCTTGTCAGTTTGCCCAACATCTCAAAACCGAATCCGTGATCATTTTATTAGCTAGAACAGAATCGGACTTGGAGACGGTGAAAGGAAATATTTTGTTATCGCCTCAATGTAAGGAGAGGAAATTGAAAGTTATTATAAAGGTGTTTGACCAAGGTTCGGTCAACAAAGGAGATTTTGATACATTATTTGACTCTATATTCAACCAACATGACATAATTGTGAAAGACTTTCAACAAGCTATTATAGTTCATAATATAGGAACAATGGATCAGACCAAATACTGCAAAAATCTGAAAAATCTTATGGAAATTAGTCGCTGTTTTCAAGTCAATTTAGCTGGAATGATCACTTTAAATGCTAATTTCTTGCAAGCTTTTACAGATCAAACTAAAGTAGTTGTGAATATATCGTCTCTTGCTGCTGTCAAACCAGTTAAAAGTTGGGGTGTTCATTGTACAATGAAACATGGAAGGGAAATGTATTTTAAAACACTTGCCTTAGAAGAACCAAGTATAAGAGTGTTGAACTATGGTCCAGGGCCAGTCAAAACTCACACCACATTAAATATTTTATTAAATAAGGTAGAAGATGAAGAGTTAAAACAAAGATACAGAACAATGTTGACAGATGGTAAATTTCTTTCCCCTGAAATACCTTGTCAGAAATTAATTGAAATTTTAAAGTGCAATAAGTTTGAAAGTGGAGCTCATGTTAGTATCACAGAAAACCTTGATTAAATAAGCAAGATTCTACATACTAACTTGTTTTAGTTTTACCTCATATATTGCAATATGTACATGTATTGCACAATGTTTAAAATTGAAATCTTATTTTCTTGGAATATGTTATAAGCAAAGGTAATTAATCAGTAAAAACAATCTGTGAACTAAAAAAAGCATATTGCCATAATTCTTGCTATTGTAAATCCTTTTGAATTATATTTGTCTAATGTTTTTTTGTTTGTCTTTTTTGACATTACTCAGGAATTGAAATCAGATAAAAGAACTCATATTCAGTTTTATTATATGGCCGATCCTATAATTCGATTAAATATTGTAATTGCTCATGTTGATACAATTGCACTGACAGAAGAGATGATTTTTCAAAAAATATTTAATGATTATTAAAATATAATGTTATATATTTCTCCAAATTCAGTAGTTTAATTAAATCAATTAAAAAAAAAAGTTCCATCATGCTTTTACTTTAAGTTGAGTCTAACAGGCTGGTCGGTATTATAAACATTATATATACAGCTTTGATTTCAATTATTCACAAATGTCAGCTGAATTGAGTCAAAAATTCAAGATACACTTTGAAACATAATTTTAAATCTACAATACCTCTTTTGTAGCATCCTACAATTATTTTATTTTTTTCATTACTATTCATAGATATCACTAGACAGGACAGTTCAGATTTTTTGATTCTATCAAACTGACATGTCACAATTAATTGATAGCTTATATAAGTTTGTCTGGTCTGATAAAAGTAAATTTCTCTGTCTCCTCTCAAAAAATGCTAAAAATCACAAAATCAGTATAATAAATATGATTTATTTGTACAAAAATGGCATTTTTACATAATGATATTATCTTTATACATATTCAAGACACAAACTAAAACCAATTTGTTTGAATATGTCATTACTTTTTAAGTAATACTGTTTAAAGTGTGATTTGGGCAAAGATCTAACCATGCTTTGAATACAACTGTATCCAGAGGAAAATTATCTTAAAACATTTGGTCAAATTCAAGATTAATCCTTAATATATTTCACATTGTTCTGGACTTAAATTTGATTTTTATTTATTAAAAGATTATTATTTATTATAATAAACAATTTGACAGAATTAGACCATATTCCGCTTGTGACTTCAATCTTTGTCTGTGCTGCAGTTGTTTTTGTTATGAACATTAAATGTTACTATATAATGTTAAATGATATGAGTTGGAATGTATCTGGAATCAATGAAGTTTACAGGCACGAATCATAACTATCTGTAATAAAATAAATAATGGTGCCATAACTTCTGATGGTGCCAAAGATTCCTGATCATTCAGTTTTCTACACAGTAAAAATTTAAAGACAGTTAATAACATTATACTCATTATTGAATTAAGAAGTCGTAATGCACCTATCCTTCTATCACCCTCATGACACATCCGAATAAAAACAATAACACAGAAATAAGCATTAAGTCCATCACAGGCAAATAGAGGTATAAACATAATCCACCACGATTGAGTTATCATATCTTCATATTTTAAAACTGCTATTATTGAAAATATTAACACTGATATCATGTGAAGCCATAATTCAAATCCTGTCATACGCAGCCATCGTACCATTTCCCTCAGGGTAAAAAGCATTTTGGTTTTGTTTTGCCCAATGTCTTTCAACTAACCATTCATCTTATTCCAATATAGATCTCAGATGTACATCTGCTTTCTGAAAAGAATCTTTATGAAAAAAATATTTCAAATAAAATTGGACCTGATATGTTCATATAATAACATTATTATCAATAGCCCTAGTCTGCGCTCTCATCCAAGGCCATGCCTTATTCATATTACTATATAGCTCCATAATAGACCTACTACTACTACTACTAGATAAATCTAAGAGTCAATTATCAATAAATGTGACACGAATTATTCCCAGAGGGTTATCGCCTTCATGTTTGCTCATACCTATTTCAAATGTGATGTAATGTGATCTGTTACAAACTGACGTTGATTTGATGATTTGTAGTTTAAAATGATGGACTTGAAGGAATAATATTTGTTGTTATCAGAAAATTATAATCACAGTCCGCCATATTGGTTCCGGTTTAACAGTTTCGTATTATTTTAATAACCTACATTTATGTGAAAATAGATAAGATAGTGAGGTTTTTCATTGTGTAACTTTTCAAACATGATGAAATGAAATACTTGGAAACATTTTAATGATCTATATTCAGAGTTTTTTTTTTAAATACGAACACAGCAAGTGAAACTCATGTAGTATTGCCAGATTTCACACTCCATCTGCTTAAAACATTTTCTGGTACATCTAGAATAAGCACCAAAACTTATATTACAACAACACATATCAAAATTGTATATTATGAAAAGAAATTTGCATTTCATTTTAAATTGTCATTACATTTCTCAATAACACTGAATTCATTTGAATAAACATCATTTATAGAAGGAATTTTTATGGAGATTTTGGCAGTGTTCACTTTATAGTATCGAACGTGTCTCCTATAAGCCATGGGCCTTTTTCAATAGTTCAGCTTTTGAAGTTGAAGTAATAAAACACCTCTCATTATAAGAAATAGTTTGTACAGTAACACTTTAAAAATAGTACTCAATACATCAATTGTCGAGCGATAGAGAAACATTTATAAATAGACTGCAGACATATTTCGAAGTTAATACCTTAAAATCACTAACAAATACTGTTTCATTGTATGTATGATCTATGTTTTGGAAATACGTGGTTCAATGAGTAGGCTACATTATACTACAGTCGCCTAGAAAATTCTCCATTTTTCTTTTCGCTACACTGTTTATGAAAGATCATGTTAACAAAATAATTCGAGAAATTTCTACATTTCTGTCGTCTGCTAGTCATATTTATCAATTCATGTTTTGTAACAAACTTAACCAATGAAAACGCGTTTATTTTGATATCAGCCAATCAAAACTAAGGGTTGTTTGTTTCACGACAATCGAGAATGTTCTTTTATTTTCTAGTGTTATACCGTGTTATGTATATAAAGCGAAACTAAATTTCTACCCCAGAATTAATAAAGCATAGAAACAATTTAAAATCGTCTAAAAGGTGATTAACTTACGCTACTATTTTACAGAGCGATTTAAAACGTTTTAATATATAAGTTATAAACGATACGTCAAAGATAATATACGAGAATATCAGAAGAATGGCACCTAGAGGTCCAGCAATCGGAATTGATTTGGGAACAACGTTCTCCTGTGTTGGTGTGTTCCAGCATGGTGCAGTTGAAATTATAGCCAACGATCAAGGAAACAGAACTACGCCGAGTTACGTGGCTTTTACAGATTCGGAAAGATTAATTG
This sequence comes from Nipponacmea schrenckii, assembly GCA_030562195.1. NCBI lineage: Eukaryota > Metazoa > Mollusca > Gastropoda > Lottiidae > Nipponacmea > Nipponacmea schrenckii. Next base: position 7,181,745 of record JAUJPP010000012.1, read on the forward strand.
GTGACAGCGCGAAAAACCAAGTGGCTTTAAATCCATCCAACACGATATTTGATGCCAAGCGTCTGATTGGAAGAAAGTTCGATGATGCAACAGTCCAGACTGACATGAAACACTGGCCATTCAAAGTGGTGAAGGACGGAGACAAGCCAATGTTACAAGCGGAATTCAAGAACGAGTTGAAGACATTTTCACCAGAGGAAATCAGTGCGATGGTATTGACCAAAATGAAAGAGACAGCTGAAGCATACCTTGGCGAGAAAGTTACAAATGCTGTAATAACGGTTCCAGCCTATTTCACTGATAGTCAAAGATCAGCAACTAAAGACGCTGGGGTGATCGCTGGTTTAAACGTTTTGAGAATCATTAATGAACCTACGGCCGCTGCTTTAGCTTATGGATTAGACAAGAAGACGGATACAGAACAGCATATCTTGATATTCGATCTAGGTGGTGGAACGTTCGATGTGTCAATTCTAGCAATAGACGATGGTGTATTTGAAGTGCTAGCTACAGCTGGAGATACTCATCTTGGTGGAGAAGATTTTGATAATAGAATGGTGAACTATTTTACTCAAGAGTTTAAGAGAAAATATGGTAAAGATTTGTCTAAGAATTCCAGAGCTTTAAGAAGGTTAAGAACAGCTTGTGAAAGAGCTAAGAGAACACTATCCAGTAGTGCTGAAGCTAATATTGAGATCGATGCCTTATTTGAGGGTATTGATTTCTACTCGAAAATAACCAGAGCTAGATTTGAGGACCTGTGTGCAGATTTGTTCCGTAATACTATGGTTCCAGTAGAAAAAGCTCTTAAAGATGCCAAATTAGACAAATCTAAGATTGATGAAGTGGTGCTAGTTGGGGGTTCTACCAGAATTCCAAAGATACAGAAACTCTTAAAAGACTTTATGAATGGTAAAGAGTTGAACAAATCTATAAATCCAGATGAAGCTGTGGCTTATGGTGCAGCTGTTCAAGCAGCTGTCTTGAGTGGAGATAAGAGTGAGAATATTAAAGATGTACTTCTGGTTGATGTGGCACCTTTATCACTAGGTATTGAGACAGCTGGTGGCGTAATGACTAGAATTATAGAAAGAAATACCAGAATACCAACCAAACATTCCCAAATATTTACAACTTATTCCGATAACCAACCAGGAGTTAGTATACAGATATTTGAAGGCGAAAGAGCTATGACTAAAGACAACCATCCAATGGGTAATTTTGAATTATCTGGTATACCACCAGCACCTCGTGGAGTGCCCCAGATTGAAGTGAGTTTTGATATTGATGCCAATGGTATATTGAATGTATCAGCAGAAGACAAGAGTACTGGTAAAAGCAATAAGATTACTATCACCAATGATAAAGGTAGATTATCTAATGAAGAAATCGAGAGACTTGTTCAGGAAGCAGAGAAATATAAAGACGAAGATGAGAAACAGAAGAGTAAAATAAGTGCCAGAAACCAACTGGAGTCCTATGTGTTTAATGTTAAACAAGTCTTGGATAGTGGTGGAGCTGATAAAATATGCGATGCAGATAAAGAATCCGTTAAAAAGTGTTGTGACGAGACAATACAATGGTTAGATAATAATGTTTTAGCCGAAAAAGAAGAATTTGAACATAAATTACATGAAGTAGAAAAAGTTTGTTCACCAATAATGAGCAAACTACACGGCGGTGTTAACAGTCAATCAACCGATCCCACGGGACGATCTAGTGGCAATAATGGACCTACTGTGGAAGAGGTTGATTAAAATCGCATATCAATGTGCCTTTTCTAACCACTGAACTTTCGCATAATTATAAATAAGTTATATTGTTATGTGATATAAGCATTAAGAATGTCCTGTTCATATTGTAATCATTCAATCTCTGTAAATATTCACAGTAACATTGATGCTTAATACCCATCATCACTTCATGCCATGAATATTTGTGAATTATAGCTGACGTGTAAAGAATATTAGAAACATCCATTGATTGTAAATAGGCATTAATTGTAAATATATTCATAAATGATATCATTTTGGAACTTTACTGGTATTTTTTTGTTATGGATCAACTTAACGAAGAACGATCTCAAATTTAACGTTATAACTCTTTTACAAGTATAATGTTAACTTTTTACAAATGTAATGTTATAATTTCTTAAAAGTTTTAATAAAAAATGTTAAATCATTATCAGTTGTTTTTCCTTCGAAAATTCTTTTTTTGTTTCCTCGATCCAAACCGACTAGTTTCTTTCTAAACTATATGCATGAACGGATGACAGAATTTCAGAATAATTGGCATAATTCAACGATGACAACCGTATAAGGCTATTGAGAAAATCATTAATGAAAGATTAGTAGAATTTCGGATTAACCTTGTTTGTAATCTGGCATCTTCTCACGGGTCAAAGGTCACGTCTGACTCTACTTGCACTTTCAACTATATTTTAGAAAATATCAACATCTTATATTAAACACAGCTGACTGCTAAGGTATATATACACAATTTTATGAAAAGGGTAGTATTTATTTTCTTAGTCTACATAAGATAATAAGGTAGATTAAAATTTATTCATATTGAAATAACCTAAAAGCAGTTAACTGTTAGCAACTGCATATTTAATGAGCAGGATTGGTAAGCCTACTTTTTAGTTTTTTATATTTGAGAAAGGAGAAATGTAACGTAAACCATATTATTATACTACAACTGGGATTTTACCAAAATTATCAGTTAAATTGAATTGTATGGATAATATTTCGTCAGTGATTAAAATAGACTAAGTTCAAACTTTGAATATAGGCCTACTGTTTATAAGTTGACATCAAAATTAATATTAATTTCAATGGTTTATATTTGTTCATAGTCCTATCTATCACTTTTGATGATTAATATTTTGAATTAATATACAACTGTCTGGGGTTCTATAGCACAGCGGTTAGAGCGTTGGTTTTAACGTCATGACGTCATTGGCTTGGATACACTTGGATACGTTGAAAATGTTGGACGTGAGTTCTCATCTCGATCGGTGTGTGATAGTCCGATGACCTTGAATAAGTCATCTTAACTCATAATTCCAGTTCACCCAGCTGTAAATGGGTACGGATAATCTGGGAAAGATCAATGCCAAGAGGGTTGGCCAAGGACCAGCTGGTAGAAAGGATCCCTGTCACGGCAGACTTGTGAACCTAAGTTGTTATCCTTGTAAAATAAAGTTCTTTCTTTCTTTCTTTCTTTCAAAACACTTGAAAATCAAGAAGAAATTCCATTATAGGTATTCTGAGTCGGCTATAGATGCTTTTGACTATTGTTACTTATTCCAGGATGTCTGATGATAGGAAGTTATTAGTACTTTATGGAAGTCAAACAGGTACTGCTCAAGATGTTGCAGAAAGAATCGCAAGAGAGGCGAAAAGAAGATATTTCTCAGCAAAGGCCATGGCTCTAGACAGTTTTGATGTGGTAATTTTACTAATTATTTTGAGCTTTTGACCTCAATATTTCTTGAATTTTCATGTCATATATCTGAAATAAATCAGGAAATTTTTAAAGTGACTCTAGATTATTGTATTTCAATTGTTATGCTAAACTAAGGTATAATTGTACAACTGTACAGTAGATTTTTATTGGAGTTAATCAGCAATTTTTTTAACTCAAAGCATATACCTAAATTATATACTTACTGTACATGTGTTACATAACGCTTTTAGAGTGTATGACGTATTTTGTATTCTATCATTTTAGGCCAATCTATTAAAAGAATCTACTGTTATTTTTGTATGTGCCACCACTGGTCAAGGAGATCCACCAGATAATATGAAGGTAGATAACTTCATCTAAATTTTTACCTGAACTAATAAGATAATCTCTAGTCAATTAACAATTCTTACTAGATCTAAAAATATAAAAATATTTGCACATCAGGTCTACTCTCCATTCAGAGACCAAATCAAGTATTCCACATCAAATCTCACCATACCAGTTGATAAAAAAAGTTTTTTTACTAAGTTACCTTCTGAACGGCAATTATATAATAATATTATCTTCTGAACTGTAATTATATTATATTACCTTCTGAACTGTAATTATATTACATTACCTTCTGAACTGCAATAATATAATATTACCTTCTAAACTGTAATTATATTACATTACCTTCTGAACTGTAATTATGTTAAATTACCTCTTGAACTGTAATTATATATTACCTTCGGAACTGCAATAATATAATATTAACTTCTGAACTGTAATTATATTATATTACCTTCTGAACTGCAATAATATAATATTACCTTCTGAACTGTAATTATATTACATTACCTTCTGAACTGTAATTGGAGCCGCGGTGGCTCAGTGGGTTAGACGCTTGCTCGCTAACCTGAAGGTCCAGGGTTCAATCCCGGCAAAAGGTCGAGATGAACTTTGGGATTTTTCAGCCCGGTTTCCCCTTGTCAGTGATGCAGGTCGGAGGGACTGACATGGAAAAAGCGTCTAGTCGTTCGGATGGGACAATAAACCGAGGCCCCGTGTGCTACAGGCTGTGCACGTTAAAGATCCCTCGACAGTTGGAAATCGCAAAAAGAGTAGGCTAATGCCGCTGTCCTGGCAAAATTTCCCTCATTGCACACTGCATGGCGTTGCCCGTCTTCATTAGCCCATAAGGTGCAGAAGAGTAGGACGTAAAACTCCATTCATTTCATTTCATTTCTGAACTGTAATTATGTTAAATTACCTTTTGAACTGTAATTATATATTACCTTCGGAACTGCAATAATATAATATTAACTTCTGAACTGTAATTATATTATATTACCTTCTGAACTGCAATAATATAATATTACCTTCTGAACTGTAATTATATTACATTACCTTCTGAACTGTAATTATGTTAAATTACCTTTTGAACTGTAATTATATATTACCTTCGGAACTGCAATAATATAATATTACCTTCTGAACTGTAATTACATGTATGTTATATTACCTTCGGAACTGCAATAATATAAATTACCTTCTGAACTGTAATTACATGTATGTTATATTACCTTCTGAACTGTAATTACATGTATGTTATATTACCTTCTGAACTGCAATTATATTTTTTCTAAATAGTAAATGTATAATACCCATAATATAAATATATGAATAATATTTTTATGATTTCAGTTATTTTGGAAATTTATTCTGAGAAAGAATTTACCTGAAAATTCTTTGTCTCACATGAAATTTGGTGTTTTAGGATTAGGTGATTCATCTTACCAAAAGTAAGTCCACTATGACAATCTATCCTTTCTCGTCCTAAGTTGTTACTTCAAAAATCTAATGATAGCTCCATACATTTTGATGTAAGCCACTTTTTGTTTCAAACATATTGATTAAAGTTTTATGGCATTTGTTGAATTAACATGACAAAGAGATCTCTGTAAAATCAACTATTTTTCAGATTTAATGTGATAGGAAAGAAGATATATAAAAGAATATTACAGCTGGGAGGTCAGACATTATTAGACATTGGTTTAGCTGATGATCAACATGAACTAGGGTTTGTGACTAAATTTCTATTTTCATCATTCAAAAGCCATAAATAATTGTCAACTTCTCACCCTTTAGAATAACAAAAAAAAAAAACAATCATCAATATATTGTTACTGCATCTAAATTGAAACTGGAAGAATATTGAAGATTATTGAGAATTAGATTTTCAATACAAACTATCTTTCATTTCTATATTGTATTTATAGACCTGATGTAGTTGTTGATACTTGGTTAAAAGATTTATGGTTAAAACTTTTAGATCTCTGTCCTCTACCACCTGGTAAACAGATATTGAGTGACAAAATATGGTAAGTAAGATTGAACTTCCTTTCTCCACATACTAACATAATTTTTGTTAACTGAATTTTATAATTCATGCAGCACATGCACTGACGCTTTGGCAATTCTTTTTTTTTTTTTTTTTTTTTTTTTTTTATATGTATGCTTTGATGTCTGATCGTCTCATGCAGATGTACTTGTCTATTCCTTTGTTTTTGTGGTCATGTACTTGATTGCAGAATGATGAATCTGTCCATTTTATACACATGTACTTGTGTATTTTAAAACTAATTGTACATTGAAATGATATATGGTTTTGCTGTCATGTACTTGATCGCCGGAAGACAAATCTGTCCATTATTTACACATGTAATTGTGTATTTTAAAATAAATAATACCTGATTTTTTGCGGTCGTGTGCATGGCCGCGGGAACTATATATTACATCCATTTTATAAACAAATTGTAGGTTGAAAATCTGTCCATTTCATGCACATGTACTTGTGTATTTTTAAACAAATTGTACGTGGAGTATTGTATATTTATTTTGTGGTCATGTACTTGATCGCCGGAACATATATCTGTCCATTTGATACACATGTACTTGTGTATTTTTAGTATTTCAGACGACTTGTATATTGAGATATTATGTATTTTCGATTTTTTTCTTTTTCTTTTTTTTTCTTTCTGGCAATCAAAAAGAAAATAAAATGTCTTATTTACTTTGACTTCTATGATATTCTATTTTTGCCTTACTTTACCTGGCTTTTCATTTCATAGTCATAATATGTGATATGATTTTAGTTTTGTCAATAGAAATATTAATAGTGGTAACTTCTGGATGTCTAAAAATTTAATCTTAACCCTTGTGGAACTAATCTTTATGATATAATTAGCCAATAGATACAAGATCCATGAACTGATTTAATAGGAAACAAGAAATGGTTATTACTGTATGTGGACTATTTTTCAAATGAATTTTCTTTTCATTTAAGTCCACCACCTAAGTATAAAATAAAGTTTTCATCTAATAATGAAATACCTCATCTAAATATGACCAGTGCTTCATCTACTAATAAACCATGCTTAGAACATCCTTTCTATGCTGAATTAATATCCAATGAGAGAATTACAGCTAAAGATCATTTTCAAGATGTACGTCATATAAAGTTTAATATCAAGGGATCAAATATAAGGTTGGTTTCTTATCAGATTTACTTATATAATCCAGCAAGTATGGTTTGATCAGTGGTAAAGATTGTTATTAATTATACATGTATAGTTGTCAGTATTTTTTGATTAATTTGAAATATATTTTGACTGTTAGTTTCTCTAAGCTTGACTATAATGGATAACTGACAATACATAAATGAAATATTATGCTAATACATACCAGTACTTCTTATTGTTATATATCAGGTATTCATCATATATTATAAAAACATTATTTTCACTAGTTGTCTATTATTCAGACTTCTCCTCAATTACTTAGTGATTGGTGCCCACAAATCTGAGCATGATTACTCTTAAGAAATGCTTCATTTCACTCTGGGTTTGACAACCAGTCTACTATATTTTTAACTCTAAAAAAATGGTATTTATAATTTTGCTTGGTGTATATATCAATCTTTTGTAGCTCAATGCAGTGCTAGATTTCAAGTTTTTAATCCAATAATTCTTAATTCACATAATATACAATACTCTTTTTCAGTTATAAACCTGGTGATGTTGTGATGATAGCACCACAGAATAGTCCCAAAACAATAGATTCCTTTCTACATCAACTAGGTTTAAATGGTAATGATGTATTTTATCTAGAACTTAATGATCCAGGTAAGAATCCTTTTACTTAGATATTATTATATATAGATATCTTTCACATATACAACATGTAATTAATATTACGTAATATTGTATTTTATTATGATATCTTTTATATTTTAATCCAGTAATGAAATACTATACTAATAATTATTAATATATACAGTTACTTTTAAAATTTTACCATAATTTCAATGAAATTATCATAAAATTATAAAAAGATATTATTTTTACTAGTTGTCTTTTATTCAACTTTCCTCAATTACTTAAGTATTGGTGACAAATCTAGATATTATTATCTTAAGATTATCTTTTTCACTACTGGTTTCCCAACCATGTACTATATAATTTAAACTCTAATAAAATTATTTTTTAAGATTTCTTTTATCAATCAATTTTTGTAGCTCTAATATCAGTGCTAATTTCTAGTTTTTAATTACAATTATCTTTTCAACAAAATTATAAAATTTACAATTTTTCATGATAAATCTAGATATTATTGTATGTTTATCCCCAAACATATTACCTCCCAAAACAATAGATTCCTTTCTACATCTAACTAGGTTTAAATGGTAATGATTATTTTTATCTAGAATTTAATGACCATGTAAAATCCTATCTACTTAATTATTATTATATTATAGATTATCTTTTACCAACATATTTACCATCACCATGTACAATATAATATCTACTGACTAATTATCTAGATATTATTATATTACAGATTATCTTTTACCAACATATTTATCATCACCATGTACAATATGATATCTACTGACTAATTATCTAGATTTTATTATATTACAGATTATCTTTTACCAACATATTTACCATCACCATGTGCAATATAATATCTACTGATTAATTATCTAGATATCATTACATTATAGATTATCTTTTACCAACAACTTTACCATCACCATGTACAATACGGTATCTACTGACCAATTATCTAGATATATCTGGCGTACCAAGGCGTTATTTTTTCAAATTATTGTCATATTTTTCTGCTGATGAAAGGGAAAAAGAAAAGCTGGAAGAGTTAAGTTCGTCAGAAGGTCAACAAGATCTGTATAATTATTGTAATAGACTGAAAAGGTCAACTTTAGAAGTATGTATTGTCATTTTTTACTTTGATTATCCACGATTGACAAGCTCTATTATTTGTAATGAAAATAGTTGAAAAGATTACAGTTTATGGGTCCTTTAAAATATAGGAAAGATATTTGATTTATAAGAAAACAATAATGAACAGAAATAATACTGATATTTTTTTTTCCCAAGGTTTTACAAGATTTTCCCCAGACCTGTCCTAGAATACCATTTGATTATTTATTTGATTTAATACCACCATTAAAACCAAGAGCTTTTTCTATAGCATCCTCACAGAAGGTAGGTTTAATTTACTAACATAGTTTCATGTTTCAGATGTTCAATGACTAGGACAATAATTACAAAAGATCATGAATGATGTTAGTGGCAGTCGGAATCTAGTCTTAATATCTCATTGGTGTGTAAAGCAAATATATCAAATAGACATTAGAGAGGCCACTCTGACAAACACAGATTGTATATAGAGAATTTTTAACAAGTCTTTCTTGATATAAAAAATATCACCACAAGTCGATAAAAGTGCAAAACTCCTAGTGCCGAGGTTTTTTGCACTTTTATTGACTAGTGGTGATATTTTTTTTATATCAAGAAAGACGAGTTTGAGATTTTATTTATCACCCAATATCTCCGAAAAATCAGAAAACTTTCAAGCGTTATCTCCCAGCACTGTAGATATAGTGCAGAAGATAATGCTTTTTATCATACAAGCGATATCTACTGCAGAATACCTTATTGCGTGATAAAAGTTATTGGTTGACTTCTACATTTAGTAATTGGACTTTGCCTGACAAAAAAAAAATTCTTGTTATAGGCCTATCCTGATGAAATTCATATATTAATGGCAGTAGTAGAATACCAAACTAAAATTGTAGAACCCAGGAGAGGTGTCTGTTCTACATGGTTAGCTGGCATAAATACTGGTCATATTTTAGTACCATTATGGGTTAAGAATGGTACTATATCATTTCCAATGGACAATAATGTACCAGTTGTAATGGTAGGACCAGGTACTGTACCAACATAGTGTATTAATTGGTGCATCAAGCAGGGTACAGAGGGATGAAGAAAAATTTAAAATTCAAATGCTTTTAAGTAGATAACTGTTGATTAAATAGTGTAAAGACACTGCCCTTTATATTTTAATTATGAGACCAGGTTCACTACCAACAATATAAACACTTTCGCTTCCTAACTTATTATCCTCAGTTGTTTGTTCTTTCTCAAGAATTATGTCAATTTTTCTAGGAACTGGTCTGGCACCATTTAGAAGTTTTATAGAAGAAAGAGTGCAAGAGAACTTTGGAAGTAAGTTAGTTGGCTTTTTTCTCTGTATAAAATCATTAATGTGATTATATCGTTACAAACATCTTTAACAATTTCAGTGATATTTGCATAAGATTTTATTTCGCACCTATTTCAGACAATTATTTATTTTTTGGTTGTCGCAACAAAGACAAAGATTATTATTTTGAGAAGGAATGGAATAAGCTGTGTCAAAAGGAATTACTGAAAATATTTACAGCATTTTCAAGAGATCAGGTTTGGAAATGATATATGATATTTATATAATGTTGACAAGAATGCTTATAAATTATTAATAGATTTATATATTTTGGTAGATAATATGTGTAATGTAGGTTTATATATTTTCTAATATTTTACAATTTTTTCGATCAAAATAAGATATATTTGATGAAATAGTTTCATAGAAAATTAAATGTAATATCTCATTTAGGATTATGAAAGATAATAGTGCCGAGTGTGATTTTCTAGTATAAATGGCAATATTAATAAATAGATTGAATTTTTGGAACCTAAACCCATATATAAAATCTAAAAAAGTTATTTTTGGAACAGGTTTGCTGAATTGCAATTTCTTTCTACAGGAAAATAAAGATTATGTACAACATAGATTGAAAGATAATGGTGAACTGATTTGGAATCTGATAGAAAATCAAAAAGCTTTTTTTCTACATAGCAGGGTAAGTATAGTGAAGTTTCGGATAATATGGAATATAATGTGTTCCATTAAATACGCATGAATTGCTTAAATTTAGGACTGTGATTGTCATTATGATGTAATATAGAAAGAAACTCTTTGATATTATCTCGTTGTTGTCTACACAATTTGACTATTACAATTTCTTTTTTTGCAGAAATGCCAAGCAAATGCCTGATAATGTTACAGATACACTTAAAGAAATCATTCAAGAATATGGTCATATGAATGTGGAAGCTTCTGAAATTTATGTCAAAAGTTTAGAGCATAGCAGAAGGTTACAAGTGGAAGCATGGTCTTAGTCCATATATACCAGTCAACCAGTGGAATACATCTTATGAAGGATGTGATTCTTCTCAGGCTTTGCCTTTTTGTGCCATCTGAATCCAGTTTGATTTTAACAGGGATAAATTGGTTGTGAATAAAATTTGAAGATCAATTTCATGACATGGCCTATTCACTGTGTCTAATCTGCATTCTTCATCTCTCTGTGTTTACCTTCCATTCCATTGAGTACTATTGTTGTATTCTGTAAGAAATATAAGGGTTTCTTTTGTATGTATTTTAAACCATTACCTAATCCAATACCAAACAAGTTATGTATAATGTGCTGAAATGTTTGAATATTTTGATAAAATAACAAATCATTGGATAAACTGATGAAATTTAAAGCTATCTTTTTAAATTTGTTTAAATGCTATAACATATATTTTTTATTATCAATTTTAAAAAGCTCACATATATGGACGTATATTGTCGTCGCCCCTGTCCGTCAGTCTGTTGGTCCGTCAACATTTGTTGTAGACACAATTTTCAATGGATTTTAATGGACTTGGTGTGAGCATTGGAATTGATAAAACAGCAGTAAAGATTGAATTTTACCATGAACAGTTTTGGAGTTGTTGCCCTTGAAAGAAAATTATGTTACATATTATGAATTATTGGTGCAATAGAAACTGCTATTTTCAATGGATTTTGATGAAACTTGGTATGAGTATTGACATTAATAAGACGGCGGTCAAGTTTGAATTTGACAAGTTTTAAATAAACTGTTTTTTAGTTATTGTCCTTGATTTAGAAAAATCGCGTCATAATTTTATTGTGAATGTAATCGAAACTACAATTTTGAATTGAGTTTGATGAAACTTTTTGTGAGCATTGGAATTTATAAGACTTTTCAATGAATGTTTATTGTTTTATTGCCCAATTTATTATTCAAATTCAATGCTGCCACTGAGCGTGTATTACGTTGCCTGGCAAGCTATCTTTATGGCTTTTTATTATTCTTACATCTAGTCAGTGTTGGTGTGCTCTAATGTTATCTTAGCAAGTTATTCTAAAAATTTATGTCAGTAGATTAATTGTGTGAAATGATTCATATTTTTGTGTGGAATTTTAGTCACTTTGTTGTAGCTCGTGGTGTCGTTTTGCTTACAGGATCACGGAGTATTGTTTTGAAATAAATTCCATTTTTGACTGAAATGATAGATTACTGAAGCAGATCAATGAAGAAAGTGATTATATCCTATAAATCTTAGGAAATCGTCTGTTGGTCGAAATGATCTGGTAATATATAATTTGTTCCAGGGGCGCAGATCGCTTTTTCAATGTGGGGGGCAGTGGCGTACCCAGGATTTGTTCAAAAGGGGTCGGCATGAGAACGTTTCAGTTGACCTTGTGACACCGTATCTTTATAGCTCTCCGAAATATTATTGAAAGAAAAGCCCCTCCTTGCATGTTACTGAATTTTCCAGTCATCAAATTATATTGCCAAGAATAGAAGAATTGACGATACAAAATGTGTCAAATCGAGTTTGAATTTGTTTTTGGATTCCTTACCCTAGCTAGTCAAATGAAATACAGTCCTTGATAACGAACTTGATTTATAACAATAAAGCACCTCAAATCTATTCAATTTAATTTTGAATACGACGAAATTGGTAAACATCTGTTCCACTATTTACAGACATATTAACTTATTTCCGTCTGTCAATATTTCTTTTGTAATAACACGGTGTGTTCTATTTCGTGAAGTAACTGTAACGAAATAACCTATATTTCCTTTTCACTCAGACCATACATGTACAAAGCAACATCAGATTATATACATCATACAATTACCATACCCAACAATTGTCAAATGAGTTTTTGAATTTTTTTTTGAAGTCCTTAAACCTAGCTAGTTCAAACACAATACATCCTTATAACGACTTGATTATACACAAATAACCCAAGATCTATTACAATCTAAAACTCGACGCAAATTGGTAAACATCTTTCCAACGCTCATTTAAACATGACATACTTAACTGTCATTTCCGTCTGTCAATATTTCTTTTTTAATAACACGGTGTGTTCTATTTCGGAAGTAACTGTAACCGAATTAATATTTTCTTTTTAACTCCCTTACATGTACAAAACAAATAGATTTATCAAAAATAATACTGCAACATTCAAATTAGCTTTCCTTTTCAGTAATGAACCTCAAATAAAAATAAGTCAAATTTAGAAACAATATTCACTATATAAGTTAGTAACTGGTCTTCTGATACCAGTTTTAAAGCTAGTTGTCTAATCATCAACACTAATTTATTCCTCAGTGTTTTTCCTATATCCAGTAACCATGAAAACCTTTATGGTAAGTTTAATATTACGTTTATAGAACAAAACTGATAAAGGTGCTATGGGAAGATCGAGTAGAAAATTGAACGTTATTGATATAGGCCTCATTTATTATTCATTGACTCAAAATGTTGAGTGCCAGCGAACTGACTCTCGAAAGCACCTTATTCTAAGATATATTCCAACCTATGGGACATTAAAGGGCAACAGGCGTTAACAATGCAACTGGGTTATTCTGATAATTGTATCATAAAAAGGTTGGTACTAATGATTTACTAATATGGTATTATATTGTCTTTGAATTTTCAGATCTTAACCTTATGTTTGGTTGCAGCCACCGCAATACGCTACAAGCGACAGGCTTACTACGACCCTAATATGTATGCTCAACAGGCTGCTCAACAACAGGCTGCCCAACAACAAGCAGCCCAACAACAGGCTGCCCAACAACAGGCAGCCCAACAACAGGCTGCTCAACAGGCTGCACAACAGGCAGCACAGCAAGCTGCCCAGCAAGCGGCCCAACAGGCTGCTCAGCAAGCAGCTCAGCAAGCTAGACAGCAAGCTGCTCAAAATCCATACGCTTATATGTATAATGGGCGTATTTAAACTGCCATGATTTGTCTCCTTCCTTTTGTTGTTTCTTTTTGCCTTTTTGTATGATAAATTTTATTGAAATGCTTTTAAAATATAATGTAATATAACAAATAAATATATAGCTGCAACATTCGTATTTTATATCGAATCGGTCATCGCACTTTATGGGTGTTTAACACGATATATTCTACTGTTTGTATCAGAGAAAAATGTTTTAAATTGATTCGGTTCTAGAATGCTACAAACATGTGAAAACACCAAACTTTGAATACTTATTGGTCGTTTTGAACAAGGTTCTTACACCTGCCGTACAGCTATGGATCAAGTGTAATTGATTATGCATAGATTAAGCCAGATAAGTATATTCAGATCACTCACCACTTTGTCTAGAACTGAGAATTTATACTGAGCTAACGACTCAAAGAAAGCATTCATGGAACCCATCCATAAAAAAAGTACACGGAAATGCTTTTATAACTAGCAAAAAACGTTCTGTGTTGGATATATTTGTAATGAAATTTAGTGAGACTGTCTATAATATAAAATTAAACTGTTAAGTACCTTGTTAAGACTCCAGAAATAATTTTTATACGCCCACAAATTTATTTGGGGCCTATATTGTAATCGCCCGGCGGTCCGTTCACATGTTTGTGCTCACTCTACAGGCTACAATTCTTTACGGATTCTTTTGATTTTATTGTTGGTCAGTGGCATTATGAAGATGATCCCCATCGATTTTCGTGACGATCAGATAATTTCTCATCGAAATTATTTTGTGTCTAACTTAGCGTTTTTCGCCCCATTACTCATAGAGTGCAACTCTTGCTCACTCTACCTAAAACTATAATTCTTTATGATTTTTATTTTGTCTGCTTAAAGTTCACTATGGAATAGACATGAACCAAATGTGAATGGGCAACATACAATTATTTATACATGCTGCTGATGGTCGTAGCACCTTGTCACCAACAAAGAAAAAAGCCATATTAATAATCTAATATGATAACATAGGAATAGTTAAAGTAAGATTTTAAATTCTGCAAAAAATGTTTTAAAGTTTTCTAAAGGGAAGCAAGTTCGTGAACAAACTAAAAGCAGAATTTTGGAAATAAATTGGTATTTTCCAAAAAGGAGGTCGAAACATTACGTTATGTCTATCTATTTTGCGTTTATTGACTATACTCTAAATGTTTTCGTAAAATCAACCGAAAACTACTTCAGGAAAAGTTGGAAATTTCTTCTATGTATCTTATTAGGAAAGCTATACTATTTATGTTTATATGTTTTTCCGTATTGTAACTCGAATGTATGTAAATTTACTAATGCAGGCTATGTTTTTCTGTATTTGCTATAGCAAGTTTTTGCTTGTCAATAAAGTGTATTAGTAGTAGTAGTATAGTAAACTGAAGCATTGTCTGAAGCACCAAGGGCATAAATCTGAATGTTTTGGCTCTTATTCGGGAGTAAAGCACGGTGGTTGTTTTCTCCACTTTTATTTCTATTACATGTATATTTAAATGATTCTAAAAGTAAACATATTAGATCCTATTATAAATAATGATAATTTAATACCGCACTTATGTATGCTGACGATACAACTCTGTTAAATCGGTCTAAGTCGGAGATTCAAAAACAATTAGATAATTTACATGACTATAGTTTGAAATGGGAGTTAACAAATATTAACAAAACTGAATTGAAGGGCAAAATCTTTTAATTAGGAGTTGAGTTAAGTTTAAGTACTAAATTCGCTAAAACCCATCAATCTACAGCTATTTAAGGCCTAAAATGCTTATATCCATTAAACAAAGTGTTCATGTAAATATCTATAAGAAATTGAAACTTTCTGATGCCTATGTTGGAATGTGCTGTCGTATGCTTTCTCAGTTTGGGGATTACAAAGTGCAGTTGAAATTGAAATTTTGGGTATAAAGTGTTCCAAACAAACCCCCTGCTGTTTTAGGTGAGCTGAATCGCTCACCCCAAAATCTGATTACTCCTCTGTTTGTACATATTTTTTTTTGTACGTTTAATTATATGTCTGTATTTATATTTGCTTTGTGAGCTATCAGGCATTTGCCTTAATTCTTGGTAATAAACCGTTAAACTGTTAACTCTTTCTCTTTAATCTAGACTACAATGTATCGAGGCATGATAATAATAAATAAGTGTTCGCCAAAAAGGTTAATACGCCCACACAGCAGTACATTCATGGCATCATACATCTTTAGAAAAATCATTATTAAAATAGAAATAAGAATATTCATGTGTTATCCATAGATCCATCCACGTCCACGTACATACAGCATTTAAGAATTTTTATTCTCTCTCCTTGCCGAATATAGTTCCATTCTTTATCAAAACTATAGGTCAGCAAGACTTATTAAGTATTCACTTAAAGGACACCATACCACATATTATTGACATTTAAAAACCTGGTAAAATTTGAGAAACCAGAAACATAGCACGAGATATCATCAATATACATTTATTAAGTTTATATCGCCTCCTCGGGAAACTGAGCTCACATAAATGGGGCAGGTGCAGCGCCAATAAATTGTTCGTACAAACTGGAGCGTAGACAACGGTTCTTTTTTTTTGTGTAGACTATATCTTTCTGAAGCAGCCTCACACCTCAGCCATATACACCATACATTACCCGTACCCAGCACTGTGTAAAATCAAGCTACTTCAAACACAACACATTTAATCATGTCCCAATAACGACATGATTATGTACAAATAACCCAAGATCCATTGCAATCTAAAATGTTAATGTATAATGGAAAACATTTTTCCATCGCTCATTTAAACATGACAATAAAAACGCAACTATCATTTCCTTCCGTCAATTTTTTTTTATCTTTATGTGTACAAAACAAATATAATGTCTAAAATTATACTGCAACATTCAAATTAGCTTACCTTTTCAGTAATGAACCTCAAATAAATATAAGTCAAATTTAGAAACAATATTCACTATATAAGTCAGTGAATTGGTCATCTGAAACCAGTTTCAAAGCTAGCTGTCTCATCACCAACACTTAATTATTCCTCAGTGTTTTTCCTATATCCAGTAACCATGAGAACCTTTATGGTAAGTTTAATATCATTACGTTGATAGAACAAAGCTGATAAAGGTGCCAAGAGAAGATTTCATTTATTATTCATAGACGCAAAATTTGAGTGCCAGCGGACTGACTCTCGAAAGCACTAACCATGAAAATGGTTATATATTCCAACCTATGGACATTAAAGATTAACAGGCGTCATCAACAGAGTTATTCTGATGAATTGTTATCATAAAAAGTTTGGTACTATTGAATAAATAGTGAGGTACTAATATGATATAATATAATCTTTGAATTTTCAGATCTTAACCTTATGTATGGTTGCAGCCACCGCAATACGTCACAAGCGACAGGCTTATTACGACCCAAATATGTATGCTCAACAGGCTGCCCAACAACAGGCTGCCCAGCAACAGGCAGCCCAACAACAGGCTGCCCAACAACAGGCTGCCCAACAACAGGCTGCACAACAACAGGCTGCACAACAACAGGCTGCGCAACAACAGGCTGCCCAACAGGCTGCACAACAGGCAGCACAACAAGCTGCCCAACAAGCGGCCCAACAGGCTGCCCAGCAAGCAGCTCAGCAAGCTAGACAGCAAGCTGCTCAAAATCCTTACGCTTATATGTATACTGGGCGTATTTAAACTCCCATGATTTGCTCCCACCTTTTGTTGCTTTTTTTGCTTTTTGTACTATAAATTTTATTGAAATGCTTTTAAAATATAATTTGATATCAAAAATAAACTAATAGATGCAACATTCGTATTTTATCCACTTTATTCATCCTATGGGTGTTAAACACGATATTTTCTACTATTTGTTTCAGAGAAATGTATCTGATAATGTTTTAATTCGTTTGGTTCTAGATTGCCAAAAATATGTGAAAACACCGAACTTTGAATATTTATTGGTTGTTTTGAACAAGGTTCTTACACCTGCCGTTCAGCTTATGGATCACGTGTAATTGATTATGCATAGATTAAGCCAGATTATATTTCTTATATCAGTAAATTTCGCATATAAAAACCTGAAATATATTCAGACCACTCACCACTTTGTCTAGAACTGAGCAAAATGATGCCTTGAATTCTCGCAATTCGTCCAAAACGACTCAGAGAAAGCTTATATGGAACCGTACTTTGAACCAACAACCATTATTACTTAATTTTAAACTTGACCAAAAAAGAGCTCTATTCATCAGAAGTATACCTGCTGCCATACATAACATAAAAAAATAAATGAATATCCAAAAAACTAAGTACTGTAATCATAAAGATGAAATTGTTTATTGAAAAACGCTTAATAAGTTTATTAGGCGTTTTTTTTTTACAAAATTGACTTAATGTTCATGCTAAGACGCTGTATCCCTTTAAGTGTCGCTGCGGCCACATTGCTATAAGGTCGCATGTCCTCATGCAATGCACTGAACTGAATCCCGCTCGTAAGCCACTGACCAACTACCCATGGCATTTCACACTCCATACATAATGTTTAAGGTGCACCCACGTACCACTGGAACACGATAATGGAACTCGTCTGCCAATTATTTACTAAATCTCGAACAGATAGGTTAAGTTTCTCGAAGGAACAACTACATTCGGCATTATGTATTAACATCAAAGACAATAGATGCACATTATGGGCTAATGAAGACAGGAAACGCCATGCTGTTATTAGGAAAGTTTTGCCAGGAGAGCAGCATTTACCAATGTCCAACTGTCGAGGGATCTTTAACGTGCATAGGCTGTAGCACACGGGGCCCCAATTTATTGTCCGTATGTCTAACGCTCTTTACATGTCAGTCCATCAGACTCACTGAGAAGGGGGAACCAGATTGAAATATAGATTGAACTGTGGACTTCAGTTTATCGAGCTTCTGTGGCTCCCCAAAACAATACATATGAATTCTTGAAAATTGAACTCATCCATAAACGAAAACATACCACATTTGTAGTCTCTTTGGCTTCAAAACCGACGTTGGCACTGAAAGTGAAGTTTATATCGCGCCCTCGAGAAACTGTGAGAGCACGTAGCCTACGTAGGAACGGACTGGTAAATCATCAATTTGTTATTAAATATTAGGGTAAAAAAATAAAAATAAAAAGATACTAAAAGGAAAAACTGAACAATGCTCACACTGTGCTACAAAATTTTATGTTGCCACACCTATAACATTTGTAAAAATATTCATGTTTATTCTCTTAACTCAGCAAGGAACTTTGATTGGTGCAATCTACATAATAAACTGCATCCGTGCAGTGTGCAATAATCATAAAAGCATGTTTCTCTCAAAGAATTGTTCAGGAAATATGTTTTATTAAAATGAATGTTTTGAAAAATTCACGTTATAGACATCGGTCGGTAGTATTAGAAACTATAAATATACAGACAAAATTAATTAAGAAACCTTTACTGAAGATATATATTTGGTGCCAAGATGAAGCTTTTAATGGTAGGTACCGTTATGTAATTACAAATATTAATACATTATAAATTTTTGGTCAAAACCCGAAGGCCGAATTTGTCCAAAGATTGAGTTTTGATAAATTTCGAAATTGCCAGTTTCATTATTCGAGTGCAAACATACTTTATATTTCATTTCATTCCGTCACCCCCGTAGATTTATACTCAGACAGCTTCGTAATTTAATATATTTCAGGTGTATTTTGTTGTCGTTGTGTTTTTTGTAACGTTCAATAATGTGTCAGCTTCGTTTGAAAAATTGAGCAGAGAGAAGAGGCAGTATGACACCAACAACTACAATTATCAAGCAGATCAACAACAGCAATACCAACAACAACAATCTGACTACCAACAGCAGCAAAATGACTACCAACAGCAGCAAAATGACTACCAACAGCAGCAATATGACCAACAACAACAACAGCAGAACCAATACACAGAGGAACAGCAACGATATAACCAGGAGGAATTAGACTACGAACAAGACATGCAAAAAACACAGCAGCAATACCAACAGGATCTTCAAAATACAGAACAGAAATATGATCAAGATATGCAGAATGTGGAACAGAAATATGAACAAGATGTGCAACACAAAGAACAAGATAGACAGCAACAAATAGCTGATGAACAAAACCAAGCCGCTAACAACAATAACATGTAAGAACTGACTCAGTTTGGTGGATGGAAACAACAGAAGATATCAGTGTTAGTAGTATTCTATAAGCAGTTCGAAATTTGAATATTGTGTAATTTTTATAAAGTAAGCACTCTGTGACTCGCACATCCCTATTTCGTTGTGAGTAAACAACGAGATTTGATTCCGTGATCAAACAACAGTCTACTTTCATGGGACGACTCGATGTTGCCACTACTACAATACCTGTACGAACAACACAAAATTTTTATTTTGTTATTAAATACATACCTTGAGCAGCCATGTTAAATTATTGTTGTGTACTTGTACATGTATGCATTTTTTATATTCGTAAATTGTAAAATTTATGTATAATCATTTCTTTTTAAGATAAAGTTTTCTTTGGTACTCAAATAAATGATATATGTCACAAGTCTTTTTGTGTAGTTTCTTTGATATATGGCACATAAAATTTCCCCGACACAATCTAATAATTATATTCAAGACAAAAGTTCGAACTGAAAAGAAGAAAGGACATGCACTAGGAGAGGATTGGAATAAAGTTGAGCCTAGTGAATTTGCCGAAAGATTTCTCCGAAAACAACATTTGAAAACAAATAAATACGTAATAATATGCTATCAAGCTCAATTAAGTCAAATTTATTCTGTTTATTTCTAAATTAAACTTTGATAGCTCGGATCATGACGCATTCCTTTCAATTGTGTACAGTGCATTTCTTCCGTCACCCGTGCTATCAATAAAACACATGAAAAAATAACAGTAGAATTCAACAAAATATAATTTTCCTCCATAACCATATAGTAGCCATAACAAAGGCAATACTAATAATTTATAATTTATTTACTAATAAACCCCAGGTTCAGCCGATCTTTCTTCCTTGTATGTGTATATGGATCACACAACTACTAAAACATAGTATAATTAAGTCACAATTTAAGTTTTACGATTTCACCGAATTTGCACAAGATCTTCCGATTTCGATCAAGACTGTACGCTGGCTTTCTCAAAACTAAAAGAGCTTTAAACGATTTTTACGAAACATAAAAAATCCACTTTAGCACAGATAGCAGCTAACAAAGGACTTAATGCCGGAGTACATCCAGGGTTAAGGTGTGCTAAATGTATGTCAAGTATGTCCTAACCCCATTTGACCTGCCGAAAGATGAAACTGCCAAATTCTGCCAATCTAGGGAAGCCCATTGGATTGAGACATTAAATACAGCAAGACCTATTGGACTTGATATTCACCATAATGCTGGCATAGCAAAATATATAGACATATATTGAAATAAAACTAATAGTATTGCATAGTATTTCTGGTCTTACTGAACAATTTGAAAAGGACTGAACCACCAAGTGAATATCTAAAACTTAATGCTAAACCGGAAATGAGATAATTCCTAATTAGTCAGAATAGCTTATTTCTGGATCGATTTACCTAATTTCTTAAATATTTGTTTTGTAAAAAGATGTGTTTGGTGCATATACAAATTTTAAATATTGGGAATTTTTCAAATAAATTTGAACAAAAATTTCCCCACAAATTCAAAATTTCCAACTTTGTTGCAAATTTTCAAATCAATCTAAAGTTTTAGAATATTGACAAATTGGCCATACAATTAATATAACGTGATTATTTTTTTTTAACACTTCCGGTTTGGCTTTGAGGAATTTTGGTTTTCAAAGTCACGCCTGGTGCCCCGACTTCCAGTGTTAATTAAAAATGTCGACAAAACGATGTATATTGTCTACTGTGCATTATTACAATCCACGTAGAAGAAAAATCCTAACCAAAAGTGAAACATGAGCCGTTATCATAAAAGTCGCACATTTTAGCAAACTTTAATTCATTCGTCAATTTTTATCCGATTTGTATGATTCAAAGCCTTTTACCTTATCTAACATACGGTGGCTGTTATACGCCACATAATTTAAAATATGCTTTTTATTTATGTGGTAGTGATTTTGACTTTTGTATTATAAACTTGACTTTTCACCTGGGTGAAAATACTTTCCACCTGGGTGAAAAGTCCAGACTTAAACATCAAATTTTTCGACTTTTCACCGAGGTGAAAATACTTTCCACCTGGGTGAAAAGTCCAGACTTAAACATCACATTTTTCGACTTTTCACCTAGGTGAAAATACTTTCCACCTGGGTGAAAAGTCTCGCTTTAAACATCAAATTTTTCGAAAAGTCACCCAGGTGAAAAATCAAGTTTAAAATACAAAAGTCAAAATCACTACCACATAAAAAAAATGCATATTGTAAATTTGGTGGCGTATACCAGCCACCGTATCTAACAGTTGTTGGGACAGAATTTTGAATTTCGAATTAAAATTATATTTGGCCACGTTTGAATTTTTTGAAAATTTTAAAGTCTCTATCCCTTGACATTGCTCTTCAATGAACTTTTTAAAAAAAAAATATCCCCTGATTATTCGAATCCACCTACCTAAATTACAGATTGGAATTTTATTTTGTCTACGTTATATGGAAATCTCTATTAAAATATTTTAAATATCTACGTTGAAGATTTTGTTTTTCGAGGAGGGTATTTTTCAAGTGAGGATATATAATATTTAAGACATGTTATTTCAAAGTAAAGTTTTTCGTTATATGAAAGAGTAACGTGGGCTGAAAGCCATTGGTACTCAATAAACTATATATTAAGATTGTCCCGCGGAGTTGCTATTGCAAACTAAAAACATCCAGAGTAAAATAGTAAGGGAAAAAGTGGCGTCAAAATTTGATAAAACATTTCTGAAAGAACGGTAACAAAATACGGAAAACATAATATAAACATACAGAACAAATCCACACTGAATCACAATGAATGAAGGAGAACTTTCTCAGATTATACTCCATCTGAAAAGTCGAATTTTTAACTCGAAAAAAGTTATTGACAGCCCAAATAAGCTTTTTTTCATCTGACTACAACAATATATTGACTACTCGACTCGTTTATGTAAAAGTAAAAAAATCTAATAGCACTTTACTTTCTAATTTACCCTTTTATACACATGCGCGAACATTTGTTAATTCGTTACAACAGTTATCAAAAACATTTTTAAAGAGTTTTGGGCACATATGTTCCCGGGAAGCAAATTTGAATTTAATGAAAAGGATAAATAATAACTCCATGATTAACAACTTGACTAATGCCGACCCTGAAACGTGATGTTAACTTTAGTGCATGCCTCCATAGGATTAGCGTGTGAAGATTTGAATGAGTACCTGCCAAGACAAAGTAAAGGTATATATCAGACGCCCATACCACGCCCTACACGATTATTCCCACATCTTTCTATTAAACCCGAGTCACAATTCACAAGTTACACGAGTACTACTTTAAGCTTGTGTCGAGAAGTTCGTTATTTTTTGGTGTAGGTAGAAATTTATGTTTTGGCTACAATAGCATTGCATAGGAAGCACACGAGGAATCATGACACGCTTTTTAGTAAGTATAATTTATTTAATCAATAAATTATATGTTTGCATTTTTAGAAGGTCTATGAAATTACCCAGTATGTAAATTAGATAAATTAGATGAAATGCATCTATTGTAAACAAAATCGTCAGGTTTCAGAGTTTGAACCATTATTTTCCACATTCACTATATTACATTTATGTTGCAATAAACTGTACAAGATCTCCCAGTGAGTTGTTTAAGATTAACAAAGAGGTCATGACCATATATTACTCATTATTTCAGGTATTAGTATGTATGTTACTGTTGGTGTTGGAAACAGCTTCCTATCCATTAAGCAGACGTAAGAGGCAGTATGATTATTGTAGTAATTACTATCAACAAAGAGAGCAACAATACGAAGAGGAGTATCAACAAGAAATAGAAAGAGAGCAACAAGAAGAACAACAATATGAATACGAACTTCAACAAGAAGAACAACAATATGAATACGAAATGGAACAAGAAATGCAGCAGTATGAACAGCAAATGCAGGACGAAGAACAGCAGTACGAACAAGCATATGAACAGGAAATGCAACAAGAATACGAACAAGAGCAACAGTATGAACAACAATATGAGGAAGAGAGGCAGCAAGAAGAACAACAGGCTTATGAATATGAAATGCAACAGGAAGAACAAGCATACGAACAAGAAATGCAAGCCGAGGAACAGGCGTATGAACAAGAAATGCAGGCAGAAGAGCAGGCCATGGAAGAACAAGCTTACGAACAAGAAATGCAGGCAGAAGAACAAGCTTACGAACAAGAAATGCAAGCAGAGGAAGAGGCCAGAGAGGAAGCTGCTGATGAAGCTGATGCACAGTGAACCTTATAATATACTTCTGACTGGTTTACTTTAAGCGATGTTTTGTTTTTTAAACTATTAAAAGTTTCACACGATAGTTAAGATATTTGAGGGATGGAAAGTCTCGTATGCTCTCAAACTTGAATAATAAAGCATCAATTTTTATACCAGATAACAGGAGGGAAATCATGATCACCATATTGATCGTGCTACAAATGTTAAAAAACGGCCATATTTCGAAAGTTTGCATTAGAACGTCCAATTGCAAAGTGAAAATTATCACATTGTGACACTCACATTTTAAAAATATAGTTAAAACGAAAAATGAAATATGTCGCAATCAATTTCATCGCGATATGCTGTTATTATCAGTTCAAATACATGTACACATACAAATCGAATCAATCTGTATAGGCAAAACCGCATGTTAATTGTCTGAATGTTTCTTAAACTCCGTAGTATCAAACAAGGTAACATTATCCTTTTCGCAAATCTATTTTCTGTCCAACTGTTTTAAACTTCATTGTATGCTTTTATATATAATTTGATTGTTTAGTTGATAACCTCCCTTGAATAAATATTTTCTTGTTCAACAAACTAATATAGGCTTTTTCGTCAGATTAGTGGTGTTCTTCGCAAGGTAGCACCTCTCTCTTTACTCTTTGTTTCTAAGGTGAAAGATAGCTACTTTTAACTTTTACTCCAATTGTATCAACATTATTATCTAAGTAACGATCTCAAATAATTCGACTCTTATTCACAGGCTTCATTTGGTTCGAAAACATGATTTACTGGTGAAACAATAGGGTTGATTGATCTAATGGCGTTGGTCGATCTATGACATTTGCAGCAACGAAATCAATGTCAGTGATGATTTCATTGTTCAAGGGGAAAATTCCGGCTTTCTTAAAATCAATGCAGATATTAGTTTATTAGTTTTCTTCAATAAACGATTCCCGGGTTGTTCTCGCCGCCATGTTTCGTGGGTAGCAAACTCGACCTTGACCTTAGTCAAACGCCATTGTAATGTATGGTCAGCAAGTCATCCGTCTTCGTTTCGTCCGCTATTATTCATTTAATAAACTGTTTGAAACGAGTACGATCTCACACATTGTATATAAGATATATAATATTATTTTTAGCATAAATTTAAACCTTTGCGTCCCGTGTGGGTTCCTAGAAATATATAAAACAAATCATTTCGCTGGTAATTTCATGGATCACATGAATCAAGAATTAATAGATAAAAGTAAGCAGATAAAATTTAAGATTCTTCAATGAAAACATCACGATATTTCATCAGAAAATGCCTTTAGATCTTTGCAAATAGCGTTCAGACGGCAGAGAATTGCGTGAAGTAGTGAAATATCATATATTTTTTTTATATTGCTCGTAACCTGAAAGGAATAATCCAATTCATTTATTGACAAGGGCTCAGATCTAGAAGGTCTACGATTCTAAAATTGTTTCCATGGACATATAAGGAAAGTTGGTATGCTCTAAGCAGAGACTGTGGTACAACATGTACTTTCAACCGTTGTTAACGATCCAAACTGTTCCAGCCACGATTTTACAAGGTTTCCGGGTTGTAACGATTCCGGTTTCATCAATATTTCAGATATTAAAGGCACCAAATTTATATTTATCCGTAAGTCCACCTTGTATGTGGGAGAACTCCACCACATTTGATTTTTTTCAACAACTGGGTCGTGCTATGCCACACAGCCCACCGTGATAGTATTTGTCTATTTTTGATCACTGTCTTGAATGAGGCTAGCCGTCTGGATAATCAACGCTAATCCTGACGTGATACATTATTGTAGTACAAAACACCAAGAAAAACATGCGTTCGCTTTGGCGAAGAAATGAGAAATAAATGTTCTTTTTGTTGTTGTAGTCAAGAAGAGAAAAACGTTTAGATTTTTTACCATCCCTTTCTGTTAGCGACATCATCTGGTTCTGAATCAAAGAATTTGAGGGACTGTCCACTATTACAAGTTTTCCCTTTGTTGTCGTCATTATTGTTGAATCTCGATCTAAATTCCATGGCAATAATTTGAATAATAATGTAAAAAATCTTTGAAAGTCTCAAGTCTCAAGTTGGATTTAACCAAACCAATTTGCTACGTAATGTGCAATTTATAAGTCAGTTTCATTGCCAATCCAATTTATCATTGAATGCAACTCACATATTTCTTAAGTAATATTATATTATATGCGAATCAAAATATGCGTTATGACAAAATGGTCGGTTTCCAATATAATTTCGAGCTAGTTTGAATGCCAATGGGGCAACTTGGCCCTGAGACCTACATGCATCATCTATATTAGACCAACTAAACTCAAGGGGACTTATAATCTTTAAATGTATAACAAATCACGCGATTCCATCGAAAAGGACGTTGCCACCCACCCAAAAAAGTATGGTACGCTTAAAGTTTTCACAAAAACAAGGGAAAAAAAGGAACTTACAAAGGTAGATTTTGCACTATGAAAAGAAAGTTTTCTTGAAACCCCGCCATTTATTGCGTAATTGAGTCGATAAGGTGGTCTGACGCTGCGAAGACGGTGACGTAAATGCCCTTAGATTCCGAAAAATGAGGGGGTGCCAACTTGTACCTTGGGCCACTTAACTAGTCTCCACTAGGTTGTGATTAAATTTTTTCCATGTTTACTAGTCGACTTGTTTTTTATGAAAAGATTTGAATGAAAAACCATGCTTATAATCTAGTATTTATGACGAGGCTCTGTGATCCACAGGCTAGACTACAGACATACCGTACAGTTTTATACGACCGGCAACGAAAACCTCGGCTGTCGACAAAGATATTAGATCACTTAACAAACCGTGTCCCTCCAAGGTAGCGGGTTTTGATCAACCACTACTAAGAATCACACAGCTGTCCGCACCAAATCATTTTCACTACCAGCAGTCGATCGCATGTTTTCCTATGTCTTGTCTTGGGGACTGCCACTCCAAAACGTATTGCCCAAAACTGTCGTTACCAGGTTCTACAAAAGTACCAATGAAACCAACACTAACCATGTCCGTACTGACATGGATATAGGTCCATATTCATCTACATGCTATCCGGCATTTGTCAACCTCTCTCCCTTTACTTATATAGGCGAATATACCAAGTGAATATAGTAGATTACAGTCAGTACCGAATGCAGACATTTCAGCACCACCCAAAGTAGTAGGCTACCAATCTCTTTATCAGAACTGAACCTTGACCAAGGAATCCACCTGCCTGCTATTTGGAAAGATAGATGTTCGTTTAAACTTATTAACATCACTATAAGTAATATTTATTTGTGATAAAACTAAAGAGTCGTATACCATAAAATTTGTGTCCCGTTATTTAATGTGATCTCATGTGACCCCACATGTCGCTCTAGGTTTAAGGAGTCAATTATATCTGAAAAGCACTATTTTATAAGTTTATCAGGAATATGTACAAATAAAGAAGCCTTTAACATGTGAAACCCCGAATTTTACCCAATGCCATGTAAAAGGTGTTCCAAACAATATGGAGGAGAAAGTCCTGGGTCTTTGCATTTGAGAGAATCCTTCACTTTCCCGAAATTCAGATTTCAGTTAGGAGCTTCAAGCTTGATCTTTTATCTTTTATCTTACGTTTTCAAAAGTTTCTGTGATATCTCCATATTAAGCACGTAAGTGTTCAAAGAGATTGAATGCAAACTCTAGCACGCTTATCTGATTTAAGGTAACAACAACAACAGTCATATATTTAGTTTCAACAAACCGGATCAAAATGCAGGTTTTATCATATTTACATATCTGATGATTCAAATTTTTTGTGATCTGACTGACGTAAGTTTCTTTTCAACTGTGTTAAGGAAATTAAGGGCGTTGACGAATAGAAGGTATCATGCTAACCAGTAGTACCCAGTACTAAAAACAGTGTTTAAAACAGAAGAAATCTTAGATAAAGAGTATGTCACGTAGTAAGAAAAACAATTTTAAAAATTTTGAAGTATAAATTACATGAGCTTTCATTGTTACGTATAGAGGATATGGAAAGCCAGACTACAACCATGAAGAAACATTTATTGGTAGGTAGTGGATTATTTTTTTTATACGCCCACGTGTATATGTGGACGTATATTGGTCCGTAAGCATTGAAATTTATAAGATGGTAGTCAAGTTCGAATTTGACGATTTTTCCATAAACAGTTCTTGAAGTATTGCCCTTGACTTACCACAATGGCGTCAAAATTATTTTTGGAATTTAGAAGACAGCGGTCACGTTGATCATGTTCAAATTTGACGATTTATGCGAAGGGTTTGTTTGTATATTTGGATGCTATAAATAAAAGGAAAAAATGATTTAACAATACTGATGTTACGTATGTTACTTTGCCTGGCAAGCTATCTTTATCAACAAGATAAAGCATCCTAAATATTTTTTTCACCATTGCACTGCTTTATTTTCATGCAAAAGATCCTTAATTATGCAATTAGATAATAACGGGCCTCAATAGGTTACAACGATGTAAATATCTGGACCTTATTAACATTTACGCATATAGTTATTGTCAATAAAACAGGTAATAAAGGAACCTGTCTTTTCGGACCTTCTAGCGAATAGCCAATTTGCTTATTTTAGCTTGCAACTTCTAATAAAAAAACTGTATGGTTGCGCGGAAAGGATTATAAGAAGCTTTTCCATATACATTGATTATCTCGTTTAATCTAAGTTCTTTGTTTCAGATAGTAACATGCTTGTATATATTGATAATACTAGCACAAGTAGCTTCTTACGATTATCAGTCTGAACAAGATAATTCACAGAAACAAGCTCAGGAGGAACAAGAAAAAGAGCAGCAAGCTCAAGAAGAACAACAATCTCAACAGGAAGAGCAAGCTCAAGAAGAAAAACAATCTCAACAGGAAGAGCAAGCCCAGGAAGAAGAACAATCTCAAAAGGAAGAGCAAGCTCAGCAAGAAGAACAAGATCAACAGAATGACAAAAGTGGATATTAAGGATGTATAGTACACAATACAATATGGACAACTTGATTAACCGATTATGTTTGGACCTGTTAAACCATCATGAACCCAATATAAAACCTCTATAAATTGCCTATCAATAACCTGACTGTTACTGGAAGATAAAACATTTAATCAAAATCAGTTTCTGAAAATACAATTGTTCAATTGTTATTAAATAATAAATGCTGAAAATCTTCTTGAAAACATAATTATTGCCCAAAATAAACTTAAATTTAAAAAATAACTGTTCTCTTCTGCTGAACGTGGTCAACGATGAATTTTTAGACGCTCATATTCCTTGTAGCCACATTAGAGGCTAAATTTGTTATCCGATGAAACTTAGTATGCATGTATACGTTGATGAGATCTAGGTCAAGTTCGATCTTAAAATAACTATACATGAATGGTTTTGCTTTAAGAAACAAAAGATCTTACTGAAATTTAGTATCCCTGATTATAATGATAATACATGTATATTGATTGGTACGAATCGTATGAATGGTTTGGTAATCAGTGTCCCTTACTAATATCAATAAGTTATAAGAGAATATGTTTATTTGGGTGTGACTTTCAGTTATAATGGACATTTTAATAAGCATTTGAACATAGTTACCTCCCATTTAAAACTCAATTGCAACTAGGCAATAGTACCTACCCTCTACTTATATGGTAAAGAAATCGTTTATACTAGCAAGTTGAATGTTTTATGGGGAAATAGGTACGTATCCACTTATGGTACAAATATAACTAATAGAGCCAACCTTTGAAAGAATTACATGATCGTGATATTGGATAAGTAAAATATAATAATTTTTTTATGCGCCCACATGAATATGTGGACTGTGTCCCTCGGTCCGTTCGTCAGCAATTGTTTTGGGTACAATATATGCTACAATTTGTATTTTTTCAAATTTATTAGTTAATTCGACAGTGCACCCATCCCAGATAATGTCGCAGTAGTCAAAATGAGGAAAAATAAAGGAGGTATAATTATTGTTTGAAGTGATTTTCTATTTAGTCGATATTTCAAAGATCTAAGAGCCTTCCAGTTTTTGATAAAATCGTAGCAATGTGTATCCCACTGTGTATCCAAAGTTTGATTGAAATGTTAACCGCAATTGCTTATGGACAGAAACTTTTTGAATTGGAATATTGTCTAGATTTAGATTCGGTAAGATCGGATTCTGTTTAGTATAAAGTGCAAGTGATTCGGTTTTGAGCGGATTGAAGGAAAAGCCCAATTATTTAATGTTTCCAAGTCTTAGTTTTTCTGCGCAAGCATTCGGGTCGATATTTAGGTATAAGCTAGTATCATCAGCAAAAGGTCCAGCTGTGATTGAGATAATGAAATATCCGTTCCGGCAGTCCGCTTTGTCATTCGAAGTAACAGCTGATATACCATTGTTGATCAGTGGAGGGATCCCACCTTTTGGATAGTTTCTATTATTCACATATGAAATCTGAGTCAGAATTCGATCTGACAGCTCTTCGATGGATTTTATTTTTTCTTCTGCTCATGTTTCTGATCGTTTTGTCCAAGCGGGGTCTTATTGTTACAATTTTATTAGGTATATTTTTTTTTCGATTCTTACTAATTCAGATGTGAATAAAGTAGCAGAGTTATCAATATTTCTGATGTCAACAATGGCGTCGCAGTTGGTACTACTTATATCTCATCATAAGTTGTCGTAATCGAAATTGTAAAATTGTAAAAGTCCGTTTCAAAGATTTTACTTTTGAAGATTTGTAAGAAAGACAACAATACACAGGATAATGATCGCTACATGACGAAGCCAAACAGCCCGATTAAAAAACAAGACAGTTAGTTAAAATTAGATCAAGAAGTTTTCTAGTATTATTAGAGTCAATTCAGAGATCAGAGATAAGTTGTTGGACTATTAGTTAAGAGGCTACTGTGCTAATCACACTAAGCCTGTACATTTACAATTAAACCATTGTAAATTTACATTCTTCAACAAATACCATCGACAATGCACATTTGCGTAAGAGTATAGAAATCATAATCACGAATTAATCATAACCGAACCAGTCAGTATCCATGTAGATTTTTTTTTTTTTTTTTTTTTTTAATATATAGAATTTTTATTTCATAAGCATCACAATAACATACAAAGAAATGGCATAAATTACATACATCATTTGTAAACATAAAATTCCATATATATGTATATTAGGGTAATAGTGGAAAGAAGAAAAAAAGAGGGAAATGGAAGTAAGTGATCGGTATAGGAAAGATGAAAGGATAGATGCATGTCACACCGTCTTATACTTCATAAATCATTTAATTAAGTATTTTTAGTGTTATGTTTTAATTCAAGCAAAATTTCAAATAAAAAGTCCCAATTGTCATTTAAAATGTCATTATTCTTTTTCATTTGGAGATACTGTTCTACTGTAATATTATCGTGGAGATAGTTTATTAAAGCTGTGAAATTTGGTTTTAGTTGATATTCTCTTATGGTAACATGTATACATGAATATGCATCAGAAGAACTTTGCACCACTGGTAGTAAAAAAAAAAAAAAAAAAAAAAGATGGCCGCCATGGGGGCTGCCATGTTTGTTTACAGCTAGGTCGCAGTCAATCAAGGTAGTCTCGAAGTGAATATTCTGGAATTCTTAAAATAAATTACATTTCTTTCACACACAATAAAATAGATGTTTTGTACCCTATTTAAACACCTTACGTTTAATCTTAATTTTTCCTGAATGTTCTAAGCGGGATTTCCATAAACAAGTTTATCTCATATAAGAGTTGTCTTGCCGTCAAAATTGCGCTGACAGGGCGTTTTGTGACGTCACACGCTATTCATGACATCAAAATTTATCAATGAATGACATTATTTTGCGTATTCATTGTCATTATTATCAAAAGCCCTAGTCTGCGCTCTCATTCAAGGCCATGCCTTATTCATATTAAATTAAAACCAAATTTCACAGCTTTAATAAACTATAAACATGTAGATAATCTAAATGACTGCCCATCAAAGTGCATCTTACTTAAATTGGAAAGCAAAGAAAATATTATAATCACTCGTTTTGCGGAGTCAGATATCAATACCAGCATGACAAGCCTGCGATCATTGGAGGATCATTTATTAAAACACAGCTATGAGTAATAGGCATTGTTCTAGTAGTCCTCTATCCAAAAGAGTGTATTTCTTGGCAAGTATTTATGTATTATATATCCCCTATTTTGAAAATATAGTCTCCTATTAAGGCTAGAAGTCTTTTGTTAGAGATTCCTATTAATGCTGTTAAATAGAGTCTCTTATCAATGCCAACGATCTCCTATTTTTGAAACACAATCAGTCTGTTGTCAATGTAGAATAACCAAAGAAAGAAAAACAAGAAGATTTGACATAGTCACATGATTAAAATTTTAAATAAATAGATATATCTTTTGATGGAATATTAACTTCCCTTGTACTACTTGAAGGTATATTCACAAGTTTTGGTTTCTTTGGTAATGGTATATCCAAATTTTCCTTCTCACATGACAGTTCTACATTTTCATGCTCAAAGTTTTGTCCACTGACAAATATTCACTGTATGTACAGTCCACTTCTTTCCAGCAGTCCTCTATTTTTATGTCACGGTTTGAGCCTAACGGCCCTCAGCCGTCCTTTCAATTTACATAGTGAACTTGTCTTTGGCCTCTATCCCTTACTTAGACGATCTTACAATACCCTTAGTTGATGCATAGTAATCTATTCACCAGAAGGAAACAATTCCATGAGGTATATTCACCATAGCTTTCAGGGCGAAGTCAGCAATCTAAGCAATTAATAAAACAGGCAAAAATATTCGAAAGTGATGATCGTAATATCTCTCATTTTTTTGTTTTCATGAAGACTAGCAGATTTTTATTTTTTTTTATTTTTTTTTTTATTTTTTATTTTTTTTTTTTTATCGCATTCCGACATTCTTCTCTGCAAATGTCATTCATAGGCCGAGTATTGACGATACTGAGTATCGTCATAATATTCCAATCTTTCTGATTATTTTGCATTGGTTTATTCATAGCAAAATAATGTAATATTTAAAATTTTTAATAAAGGAAATAAATCTTTATGTGTTCGTATTATTCTAAGTATGAAAATCAAAACAAATTTACTTATTATCTCCCTTTATTTATTGATAAAAATAATACATGTAGCAAATAATTAATACAGATACAATGAAATATGTCAACCCGAATCTTATAAAGGTAATAAAGACCTACAAATTACACATTTTATGTTTCTTGAAAGGGAGCACAGAAGATAGATAATCAAGCTTAAGCTTAAATGAGCTAAAACTGTCCACTTATTTTGAATTTTAATCCTGGCCTTATATGGTTCCTATTCTAATTATTCTTACCCGAAACAATAAACACGTTGACTGTTCTTCTTACATACAATTAGGCATATATATTAAAGCAATAATTATATGTTTTCTAACTAATCAAGCACTTGATACTGTTTCTGAGTTTGTGACGGTTGTTGTTTTTACAGTAGTGGGTTGTTCTGTTGTGTCCCAGATAAAATCAACAGACCCATCGTCAAATTGGTAATCATCATCATAGTCATAATAGTCATTATATTCGGCGGTTGCTGTTAGTAGCTGAGCCCCTAAGGCATCCACTCGATCTTGAAGAAGTAGTCGGAAAATCATGTCCAGAAAATCTAAACAAGAATACTGTTTGACGGTTGGATTTGTTTGTTGGGATTGTACTGTCGAATAGATCGGTAGTTGTTGGGAAACTGGATAATGTTGTGGAGATGAAACCGGATAGGTTTGTTGTGTCTGAACAATCGGATAAACCTGTGGTGCCTGTACAAATGGATGGGCAACGGCTACTGTGGATGGATATTGACGAGCTGCCATGTTAACCGGATATGTCTGTGGATAATGTTGTGGGGAAACCGCTACTGGTAAAGCTGCATACATCTGATTTTGAGGAATGCTTCGTTTCTGTCTTGTACTACGACCATAACGATAACCACCGCCATAATTTCTTTCTGCTGCTTGTCTTGCCATTTCTTCCTCTTGTTGGACATACGCATCCTGGGCAGCTTGTTGTTGTTGGTTATATTCATCTACTTCTCGTTGGTACTCATCCTGAACCTGCTGTTCATATTGTTCTTCAGCAGCAACGTATGCATCTTGTTGTTCTTGTTCATATCTCTGTTCAGCCTCCCTGTAAGCGTTTTGCATTTCTTCTTGGTATTGGTTGCCATACTGTCTCTTTTGTCGACTCAACTGAGAAGCCGGTGCTGATAATACCATACTACCAATAAAACATACTGATACTACCTACAAAACACGACATATTTCATTAAATCAACAAACCCTTAAGTTTTAATTTAAAATTAAAAATAGTTTCTTACCAGGCGTATGATAGGTGACGGTTGTTTGAACATTCTTCAGCATTAATGTCCTTCCAGTGAAAGAAACGTATCTAAAATCTATTGGAGGAACATGCATATATACTGAATAATATAATAAAAATTGACACTTACAAATAATGAATTCATCTTTTTGGGTAGACTCTGTCAGACAGAAAACAATTCTAAATACTGGTGTTTAGTACCAAGTACAAGTCTTTTATAGACACTCTTTTCGAAACGGAAATTTTTTTTCTCACTTTGTTACACAACTATTCCTCAATTGGAACACGTCCTTAGCCTGCTTCCTATACATGTAGATTCTATTTTAGTGTTATGTTTGGTTTGAAATAATAGAACGGGTGTACCCTCTTATCGATGAGTAAGTAAACGCCCCAGTTTCCTAAGGTAAAAGTCACGTATTAGAATTCGACAGAGGCAGTATTCGGGCACCATACTAAGCTGCACTTAGATATTATGTAAATATGAAATTATAAAATGAAGTTTTCTATAGTTTTGTGAATTAGGATTTGTGTCCAAAACCTAGTCCATATAAAATCACCACTGCATTGGAACAACATGCGAATTGGACAAACACGATGTCACAACTCCTTCAACACTTTTTTAGTCGTCCCTTTTTTCCAAACCTGAAGTCGATCGCATCAATGACCTACTATATAATTCGCTGAACGGCAGGTTTTGTAAGGCTGAAATCGATAAGTTAAAGACAGAGAGATCACTAAACCAGCAAAGCTAGGAGACGTCTGGATTTGAATATGATTAGGAGTTATTTCCCTTTACATTTTGAGTTTAACTAACAATAAATATTGGATCACACAACGTTCGTTTACATCATTTCCATGTTTTATTATATGCCCACATGAATGGGGATCGTATGTCGTAACCCATGTCCGTTCTTCCGTCCACAATTGCTCGTAAACAAGAAGGCACGATTCTTGACGGGTTTTGACGTTACTTCGTGTAAGTGTTCGTAATCACCTATTGGATGAACTCTATTGAAAATCAGCTAAATTGAAAAATATTAATGTATGAGTTGTGCCCTTGTTCATGAAAATGCGTTCAATTTTAGCTCAAACACTTAAAGAATAATTCCTAATGGATTTTGATGAAACCTAGATTGAGTATTTGTTATCATCGAAGGTTGCCCATTGTAAAAAGATGAATCGATAAATATTTAGTCATCAAGAATTGCCCTTGTTTTTGAAAGACTTGGCTTCATAATTCATACTTGGAGCTAATTCTTATGCTGATACCATTGCCCACCTTGTCCTTAACAGATAATACTCAATATTGCTAATCAATATGCATTAGACTTTAACCTTGACTTTGATCCCAAAAAAGTAAATTAATTATCTGTCCACCGACAGTGATAATTTAAGAGAATTGTCCTTAACAAGAAAATTATTCAACACTTGACAGTGATTCCCATTTAAGGTAACTAACGTTAATCTGTAAAAATTGAATCTGAAATTTTACGTTAATCAAAAACTATCAACAAGCGCCCCCCCCCCCCCCAGAATCTGTTTCAGTTTCATTCGCTGCTGATGTTCTTTGTTGTTCCAAGCAATTTAGTTTTCTCATCAGAGGGACAACCACATCATACACCACAACAGCTCTTACAGAGAATGAGAAGTCATCTACATTTCGGGACATTCTTTCTCGTTTATTATTAGCCATGAAACCAATAGATGGCCCGCCTGTATCAGTTTGATCAGGATTCATTCCTCTCGTATCAGATCAAACACTGTTGAAACTAGGAATCTCACTTGAAGTCGGTAGAATCAAAAGCCCCAATAAGAATCATGTAGCTGAGAGGGCTATCCAAGAATTAGAGGATGAGTTATATGTATTACGTCAAGAACCTGGCGGTGGCCCTGTTACTCCATTAGGATTATCCATATCTACGGCTCGTATGAATTTCAGAATAGTTTATCAGTTTATGAACTTCGTTTCCAAAGAAGTCAAGTGACAAATCAACAGATTCCCATCTCTGATCGCGCAGTAATTCTCCGTCATTATTCGCAACGACTAACAAATCATCCGTTCGGCTTTAAATCGAAGAATCCCCGACGTTCCTCAAATAACAAGTCTACTACAGTTGGTGAATTAGTTTACCTTACCCGTGATGGTAGCAAAGACAAAGGTTGTGAACGTTACATCGTTACATCCACTGATGACAATTGGCTTTGTATCCGGAGCTCAATTACGATCTAAAACCTACAAAGTTCTTCCATGTATTGTTATACCTCAAATTTATTCGTCAATCCCTTCAAGACGTTCCTATCGCAATGATTCTGATGAAGTAAGCAGAACGAAGATATGGATTATCATATGCCTCTTGCTGATGTCGATCATGCTACTCTGAGTCAAGACCAATCTCAACTTATCGAAGAGCCTCATGAAATTGCTACCCCAATTCCCCCGGATATTTCAGAACTACTAAGTCATTCAGCTGAAGACGATGAGACAGCTGCCGTCATTGCACCTCCGGATAGATCGTCATCGCTACCTGACCGACCTAAACGCACAGTAAAGCGGTCTGCGTATTTGAATAACTATCAATGTGATTAAAAGCAAAAACATGCTTAATATTTGGTGATTTGGTTGTTATTTTTTCACATAATAATTTGCTTTGTTATGTATTTTGGCAGTTCATCAATCTCGGTGATTATATTTTAAAGTAAAGTTATATTTTAAAGAAAAGAGAAGTGGGTTAATCTCACTCGACTGACTGTTTACATATACACTATTGGTGCCCCATCATAGGGAAGTTAGCGAGTAGTGACTAACCGCTCACTTCCGGGCTTTTTGTTTCATGATACAAATGTAATATTGTTGTGTTAATTCCCTGTTTTCAATAACTATTATTAAAACCATTCTTCACCAGTATTTGTGCTTTAATGGTATTGTGCTCCAGATTGGCGCTAGTATTACATTTTGATGTGTACTTATTTGAACTTCTGAATATTCGTTGTTGAAATTAATTATGCTTGAGCGTCAAAGTAAAAGTCGATTGAAAGAGCCGATAAGACGTTTAATTCATAACAAAATTCTAGAACATTTGTAAAGTAGATTCAAAATATAGCCCTTTGCTTTTATTTAAAAGTCCCACAATTTGTAACGTATGGTTCTTAAATCCCGAGACTTTATTTTCGAGAGATCGACACTAGTATGAGAAAAGACGAAATGTACCCGATGAGGTTGTAGCACGTGAGTGATCGAAGGTACACCATTATCGGACGAGTAATCGAATGATCCAGATTACCGTCGGGACAAAAGAACTTTCGGGGAACCTCTTACGACCACAGACATGGTATAAAACAGTTTCTGACCATTTTTCGGTTTCTCGATCGCGTCAGATCTTTCCAAGAATGTATAAAGGTAGTGCTCGAAAAATGTTCCAAAAAGACTTTTTAAAATTTTGGGCCAAAAAAGTGTTCGGGACTCAGTAGGTTCAAATTTAGCGGATTCGAGACGACAATCAGACCGATCAAAGAAATTTTTCATCTGGGACATTGACCGATGACTGTACATCAATCGGTTATTTGATATTTTCATTAATATACATAGCTTCTAGTTTTTCCTTGGTTTATTCATAATTCTACAGCATAACCTGTTCATTTTACATATTAATGCGCTTAAGTTTGTGCAGATCGGGTGACAAAAGTTTATAAAGGAATTTAAAACATAAAACTACTCCATGCTAGTACTGAGTATCAAATTTACCTAAAACAACGTATCAAATGTTACAAACCACTGTACAATAAAACCATAATGGAGGATTACATTTAAAAAAAAACCGACAGAATTTTGTTAAAGAATTGATAAGTTGATAAATTTAAAGACATGGTCAAGAAAGTTTGCGAAATGTATTGACAACAAAATTGAGAAACTAAGATTGGATATACTGTCAACAATCGATGAAAAAGCCAGGGCCGTGAAAATTGATTTGAAACAATTGAATGTGTTTCAAAGCATTTGAATTCACTCAGATGATATTAGGTACAAGCCGAGAAACCATTAATAACTGTGAGTTTAACAGCAATCGTTATCAACATTCACGAACATCCAAGGAATAACTTCAAAGATCGAGTTAAAGGCATTAGTGATAAAAGTTTTGGTCCGGTTAAATTTTTTCGTTTTTTAACTATGGATTGAATTTGGTAACCGCCACACCTCCACACCTTGTTGGGATAGCATTTGAAACAGTTCACCAAAAGATTATCATTCTGCGGTCAAAATTAAATCTGAAATCCAGTTGGATTGGTCATTTTAGTGCCACATACATGAGATTGTAAACCTATCAAGCATTTTTCTCCATGATTTCAAGATAGCCCTAAACATTTTGATGTTCGTTATTTGTATTCGTTTTGGTGTTATAGATTCAAATATTCTTAAATGCGCCTTTAGCAAAGTATTATGGTTTAATTTTGAATGGTTATTGGAACATTACACATACATTGTACATTTTTCTTTTGAAAATCACTTAAAATAGTCTAAGATATACATAATTATTTTTTTAGATTTAATCAAAAATTAAGGTTAATTTAGTTTAATACAATCACATTATCTTCCACGTCCACCATAAAATGCATTTGGATCATACGCTGGTGCTGCTGCTGCTGCATATGCATTTGGATCGTACGGTGCTGCAGCTGCGTATGCATTTGGATCGTACGGTGCTGCAGCTGCGTATGCATTTGGATCGTAGGGAGCATATGGATCATAAGCTTGTCTTCTCACTCGACCACCATTTCTTAGCGTAGCATCTGTGGCTAACACCATAGCTACAAAACATACCATAAACTGAAAAAGAACAAGTATGCATTATTAGTTACAGGCAATTTATGTGTGATTAACAACATTTCAAATACATTGACTAGTGAATAATGTATACAGATAGTTTCAGATAATAGCACTTACCATTGTAAATCTTAACATTTTGTTGTTGAAAATTAGCTCTGTAGAGTTAGTCGGATCTGTAGAATTACAACTGATAGGCTACGTTCCTGACTAAATTATATACTTACAATATTTTTTTCAAGATTTTTAAATCAAAAATAACATTTGTACATTTATATTTCAAACTAGGAAGATAAAACGAATCTTAAAAATAGTCACCTATTATAATACAAACACTGTTGGTTTGGCCAAAATTATAATTGAGTCGATGATAACAAAAAATTACACTACGGGGACCAACAGGGAGAGAAACTGAGTAGCGCAATTTCGACATGAATGCTACTGATTTATTCAGAGATGAGCTGAATTAAGAGACATGTAAAAATGGTAGACATAATGGAGGTTCAATATTCCTATCTATTATATTTCACTTCATAGTTGGCCTCAACTGAGATGTATTTGCCTCACTAATATATTTTTAGTTTGGTGAAGATTGGTGATGCCCAAAGTTAATCGACATTAATAGCTGAAAAATGTTTTTGCTCAATAGAACCAGTGCAACAAAATAATACAATCTCTTTCATTAGTATTTAAATTATGCACATAACGTAAAAAACGCGTTACTCGAGAAGACATTCTATTTACATTCATCACAGGGAAATAGGCGAGTTGGGGTTATTCAACGCACTTTAATGTAGATTTCCAGCTGTGAAATAGTCTCTATGAGTAATTTGTAACTTTCAAGTCAACTCGTGCCATTAATTGTACTGTAAATAACCTTTGAAGTATATTTGTTTTTGTACGTGCCTTTCACGCACAAATAATAAATCATTTACAAAAAACTGTGGCTAATATTAAAACTTTTAAAATATCTCTACGACTTTTTGTGGTATGCTGGACCAATTTTGAGAGATACTGTAATGACAAGGATGTGGTCGCTTATTGTAAGTATTTATCTTATGCAGTCTCTGTCATTTCTCACAAGGCATCAAGTTGCAAATTTAAAAAGAAATAGATCAAGTAACTCGAGTATAAAATTTATCCCTAGGTGTGGGCTGTAACAGCATATTTTTACGCCTTTATTTAAGGTTTCCTTGATGAGCCGATGCCTTAGTATGTGTCAGAACACACCAAATCAATTCCTTTTTCAAAATTTGTCTTGGGCGAACCATTTAAGACGCCCCATGAGATGCTTGCGACTATGAGGCTCTAAAGCACTCGAAGGTGAATTTTAATTGACGGAATTCATTTTTTAATTTGTAGATTCTCACTGGGATCGCAGCATTAACGTCAACTTTAAACAATGCCGAAGCTCATCGCATAAAAAGGCAAGTGTACAGAAACTACGCCTATCAAAACACTGGGTATGGCAATAGTAATAATTACTATACGAATACTGGTTATGCTAACAATGCGCTAAACAATGCAGCTTTAATGGAATATTACCACTCATTGTGGGATCAAATGCACGAGTCTGCTATGGGAGCTATTCCACCAATGGATCCATTTGGTCAACAACCTCCAATAGATCCATTCGCACCTCCACCACCTGCCATGGACCCTTTCGCACCTCCACCACCTGACATGGATCCCTTTGCTCCTCCACCACCTGAAATGGATCCTTTTGCTCCTCCACCACCTGGAATGGATCCCTTTGCTCCTCCACCACCAGATCCAGCTTTTGATGAATGGGCACACAGAATGGGATGGATTGCCGATCCCGCACCACCCCCTGATCCGGCATTGGAAGATTATATGCGTAGACTAGCTTGGGAGCATCTTGCCTTCGACCCAACAGTTGAATCAGAACTGTTTCATGGATTTGGTTTTATTCCAAATGGATGGCTGTACGAACATTATATACCAGAAGATTATGTCCTTAGTAATTATGGTTAATATTATATAACTTTCCACGGCATAATCAATTTACTAAGATTTAAAATAGCAATATGCATATTGGCACATTTTGCCCAGTTATTTGAACTTCCATCATGACATCAAATTTCACGATTCCGCCTTTTCGAGGACATGGTAGTTGATTATGTCATATTGTGCAATTTTTTTTTTATTACCATATTGAAATTTTTAAATTTCTAACAACAATCTATGTGAAAAATTATGTATTATTTTTGCTGGCTTTTCAATATCGTTTTCTACATTTCAATATTCTATATAGTAGATAAACATGTTTTATGAAAACTCACAACTGTATCAGAGTGTATGGACAAAAGTACCGTTAAAATCACGTAAATATGTCTGCATTATTTGAAGCTCCTGTGCCGATCGATCTTAAATAGTGATAGGTTACTGTGATCTAATCATTGGATAAACGGCTCAAAAGAAAATTGGGAAGTCTTATTCGGTCAGTATTCAATCGGATCAAATAAGAGGACGATTTAAGGCGATTCAAGACGACAATATGACAGATCAAAGAGATGTTTCGTCGGAGATCATAAACCATTCTTGATGGAATGGAGGGTACTACACGCCAAATGACTGATGTTTCTACGGCTAGATCTGTCTTCTCAAAAAGTCAATCTGAATATTTGATTAACGTATGTTTGCAGAGTAGTTTCAAACAGTTTATTTTCGTTATCCTGCAGCCAGTTTATAAACAATAAATTCTTTATCATACATTTGAAATATATATATGAATAATACATTCTATAGCATAGTATCGAACTTTTAATGCGTGTATTCATTATCCTGTAATAGTTTGTTAGATTCCCTTTGTATTTTCATTCTACAGCAATGCAGTGCTTTTTAATCTTATTTTTTATAGTCATTTTCGTTGCTATATTCATAATTCTACAACAAAACTTCTA
This sequence comes from Nipponacmea schrenckii, assembly GCA_030562195.1. NCBI lineage: Eukaryota > Metazoa > Mollusca > Gastropoda > Lottiidae > Nipponacmea > Nipponacmea schrenckii. Next base: position 7,224,333 of record JAUJPP010000012.1, read on the forward strand.
GTGTTTCCTTAGTGTAGTCACTAATCAACAATAAAGCTTCTTGTCTTCTTGTCTTCACTTTGCATGATAATTATTGTACAGAATAGCTTCTAGTGTTTCCTTAGTATAATCAAGAGTATAGCTCTTAAGTGGCATTTAGTTATTTAGTCCAGTTACAGTATTTGGTAGAATCATTAATCAACAACGTTACTTCTAGTGTTTACCCTGAATATTAATTATTCTACAGCATAGCTTCTTGCATTCATTTTGTATATTAATACCCCTACATCTTGATCATTTTAGCGACCCATACATGGTAAAGAAATGAAAACCTAGCAAGTAATATGTTTCTTCGTGATTACTAGAAGATAACCCCAAACATTTTGATGCATAATATAATGGTTTAATTTGGAATTGTTATTGGAGCATCTTGAACTTCATAGGAAGAGATACATTGTAATACATTTCCCTTCAGAAAATCACAAAATATAGACCAAGAAATACATCATTTTTAGATTTAATCAAAATTAAAAGTTAAATATAGTTAAATACAATCACATTATCTTCCACGTCCACCATAAAATGCATTTGGATCATAAGCTGGTGCTGCAGCTGCATATGCATTTGGGTCGTACGGTGCTGCAGCTGCGTATGCATTTGGATCGTACGGTGCTGCAGCTGCATATGCATTGGGATCGTAGGGAGCATATGGATCATAAGCTTGTCTTCTCACTCGACCACCATTTCTTAGCGTAGCATCTGTGGATAGCATCATAGCTACAAAACATACTATAAACTGAAAAAGAACAAGTATGCATTATTAGTTACAGGCAATTTATGTGTGATTAACAACATTTCAAATACATTGACTAGTGAATAATGTATGCAGATAGTTTCAGATAATAGCACTTACCATTGTAAATCTTAACATTTTGTTGTTGAAAATTAGCTCTGTAGAGTTAGTCGGATCTGTAGAATTACAACTGATAGGCTACGTTCTTGACTTAAATATATACATATAATATTTTTTTCAAGATTTTTAATTCCAAAATAACATTTGTACATTTGTATTTCAAAAATAAGACGATAAGACGAATCTTAAAAATAGTCACCTATTATAATACAAACACTGTTGTTTTGGCCAAAATTATAATTGTGTCGTGGAAAAAAAAAAATAACACTACAGGGACCAACAGGGAGAGAAACTGAGTAGCGCAATTTCGACATGAATGCTACTGATTCATACGGAGATGAGCTGAATTGAAAAACATGACCGCGAAGAAATCAAGTTTCATATCCGCGATATGTTTTTCTTAGATTTCCACATAGAGGAAAATTTTCCTCAATTATTTATTGATTCATTCTCGCATTGGTTGGAGTCAAATCAAGTTAATTGCTTGATTTATCAGTGTTTTTGATGCATATTATACGCATTCAAATCGTATGTGGGTGTATAAAAGCTTGGGTAATTAAAATAAATTATTCCACATCGAAATCCTGTTTTTAGACGCAATGTTTGTTTACATGAACGTGCACTGGGTAATCGAAGTAAGATGCTAAAATTTGAATGACATTATGAGACCGTATAATGTATCTTGACCTAGCGGAAGGAGGAAAATTTGGGGTACCCTCACTTTGCCGGCACCTATTGTTCGGGGGTAATCCCAGGGATTAAGGTTAAACCGGGTTAAAAAGGGATTAAAATGTTTCTTAGACATAAAACACCATTTTTATTAACATATCAAGTCTAAATATATAGTAAATCGAAAATTCCCCTCTTAATTACGCTAATTGCGACTTAATTAGGGACTTGTGAGACAAACTGGTACTTTTCCGGATCATTAGAACATCTCTACTTTCGATGGACATAAGTATTAGCCTTCCAATTATGGAATATTATATATTAATAAATGAAAATAAGGGAACCCATGTTTGAACTTCAAAATGACATCAAATTCTACGTTTCCGTCTTGTCTAATAATTTACTTTTCATTTCATTTCGTATTGTACTTTTGACGCAATCATTTTTGTTTCCATTGTAATTCCTAGACCCTAGTCCTTATTATTTATCTCCACTACATTGATCGGATATAACAGCTGAATATAAACAGATTGAAAATGCTATGTCGAAATCACGATCGTCAACTTTTAAGCCAATATTGCGGCCCTTATTTGGATCATATCAATACTTATAAATCATGTTAAAGTCGGTAAGTTTTTGTTTTTAGAGAATGTTTCCTTCTGTTGTTTAATTTTTCTGTTTTACATATAGAAAAAGATGATCGCGGAGGGTATCATCTATTTAATGAAATAATCAATAATCAAAAGCCGAGATTTGATGCTGTAAAAGCTATACATGTATGTATATTTCTTTTTGCACAAGTTAGTGAGATTTTTTGCATGTGATTACGTCGTTATGTGGGTTTCTCTTTGTTACCAATGGGTCACATTAGAGATTGTGGTCAATAATTTTAATTTTTTCTTAAATACAGTTTGGTCTGTAGACATTAATGGTAAATGTTTAGAATAAACATTCCAACACATGGTGTAATATTCGATCATAGTTGATTAAGGAATACCTTCCTTGTCAAGAAGGGAAACGTTGATAAAATATAACCAGTTTCATTGAAATATGTGGTAATGGCATGTTGCAGAAGTAGTTTTATTTTAAGAACAAAAAGGGTGTGACATTACTCACATTCACACCTGGTGATCATCCTTTCTTAATAAATATTGTAAAATTGTTAGTTCGGTACCATTGAGCATCATGTGGTGTTATAATAAGGTAGTTTGACAATTGAGAAAATCATTTTATGCGTATTCGTCTTGCAGAAACATGAAAGAACTACTTGTGGTATGTTAACATTATATACAGGGGCTTGTTTCATAATGCTGAAGTCGAGATGAGTAAAATGTGTCTGTCATCTGATTGATTAATCACTAAAATTGATTCAAATTTATCAGCCAATCAAACTGTATATAATGTTAAAATTTGTGAAACCGGGACCAGACTTAAGTTTTTTTCATTTTCTTGGTTTTATTTGCAGATATTTCTGTTTACGTCTCTTCATATACTGAATTCTGCTGCAGAATTGCAGAATAACCATGTTCGAGTTAAAAGGCAGTCATCTGGCTATATAGCAAATACCGGTGGTGCTTACACGAATGGTTATAGTAACGGAAACGTTGGTTATACCGGTGGTAACACAGCCGGGTATGGCGGGTATACCTCGGGATACGGCAGTAGTGGATCAACTAGTAGTGGATATGGAAATAGTGGTTACAGTGGTGTGAATACTTACGGCCAGTCCACAGGCAACTCTGTATATAGTAACACTGGATATCAGGGTGGCTACCCATCAGGGTATAATAGTGGGTACAATGGTGCAAACAACGGGGCGAGTGGAAATGTTCCACAAAATGGGAATTATATAGATAGCAGTTATGGACAAAACGGGGCGAGTGGCAGTGTTCCACAAAATGGGAATTATGTGGATAGCAGTAATTATGGACAAAACGGGGCGAGTGGCAGTGTTCCGCAAAACGGGAATTATGTAGATAACAGTAATTATGGACAAAACGGGGCGAGTGTTAATGATCCGCAAAATGACAATAATGTAGATAATAGTAATGTTCAATCGGATGCAAATGTTATTACAGATCCTGTGAACGATGTAGATACTGAAACATATCAAACAGCATTCGGGACTGGATTTGGTGCTGGGTACAATGCTGGTATTGAATATATTTCTGGTAATAGCGATCTAGACATTCCTATTGATGTTGATTTGGAACAGCTTGTGGAAGAGGCGAAAAGGAACTACGAGGAGGCTCAGAAGGAAGCAGAAAAGGCTGCTCATGATGCTGAGAAATTAGAAAAGGAAAACGAACACGCAGCTGAAGAAGCTGCGAAGTCGGCCGCAGCTGAGGCAGCTGCTGAAGTTTATGCAGACGTATATGAGGGTTTCTCTCAAAACCAGACGAATTAGAGTCTTATGTATTGTTAATACCTAGAGAATTATGTAAAAATAACGTTTTATTCTAGTGTCTAATATTGTGTTGGTTTGAAGACTTTTAAAATGGATTTTAAAGAACTGTTAGTTCTCAGTTTAAAGAAAATTATTAAAGATATTGTGAAAATAAATAAATGTATATTGTTTAAATTGTATTATTTCTATAACCCCACGGCCTCCCCCTGTCCTTAGACAAAGGACAAGGGATATAACGTTTTAAAATGTTCATAAAATGGTTAATATGACTACATTATAATATGTAATACAACTCACAAAACTAAGTAATAATTGAAAATTTATTTAGCATTGTTCAAAAATCTATTGCATTTTTATAGATAATTACTTTGAATACGGATTCTGTTATGTTTTTATGGCATGATGAATACATACTCTTATTGTCCGAGTTTAAACTTTTTCAAATTTTATGTCCATTCTAAGACGCAGTATTCATTTAACTTAACAAAATATCAAAACTAAGAAGTGACCTTCTATGGATCGTAACTTTATTATACATTGCAATTCAGAAAGTAGGTTGAAAACGTAAAATGTAAATGGAAAGAACAAAATTAGTTTAATATCCTAATTTTAGCTAATAAGATATACACTTGCTTTATTGTTAAAAAAAACATAATCAAATATTCATCTATAAATATATACAAGACAATAACATTTACTAAAATACACACCAGAACATACTAAGAAGTAGGCTATATAAGGCTATTTATGATCTGAACATTAGAAAGTAGACTTTAATATAGTTATCATAAGGCATATTAGATTACACATTCACAAAAAAAATGGAGTTTCTGATGGTAAGTTAGAAGTATAGTCATTACAATTTTGCGGAGAATTAGAAAACGGGAGAAGCAATTGTTTTGTGAAGGAAATTTAATATCAAGATTTTCCTTCACCAGGAAAATTACTATCAATGTATTTTAAATGAAATCACTTTGCAATTTTCATGTAGATTTAGCAATTTCAATAAATTTTCTTTACGATAGGTATTAATCGTAGGTGCAATACTGACTGTTACAAATGCCAGTATCATGAACAACATTCGACAAAAACGTCAGACTTATGGTAATGCAAATACATATGCTGCATATGATCCAGCACTTTATGACCCTAACAACGTCGCTGGTGTCTACCAACAGCAATACGGTGCTCAACAATCTTATAGTGCTCAACCAAGTAGAGGATATGCACAACAGCCATCATATTCAGCAGGAAACCAGGCATATGGTCAACAAGCTGCTGGATATCCACAGCAAGCTTATGTCAATCAGCAACCCGCATACAGCGGTAATCAACAAGCAGGCTACGCTGCTTATGGTTACGGACGATAATGTATAGAAAAAGAAACACTGCTTACGTATTCTATGCATTGTTAAGAAGTAATACCGTATTCTGTACATTGTTAGGAGTAATACCGTAATCTGTACTTTGTTAATCATCATAGTATCATACTGACTCGATTATACACATTATCATATTGTTAGTATGTAAGAATATATTCAAATAAACAATTTTATAATAAATTATGACTTATTATATAATTATGTAAAATGAAGTTCCTAATCTTTACGTTTTCACCACTGTATTTCCCAAAATCTAAAATAGAATACAAGTGGCCATCTGGGGTGGGGGGGCGTAATGTAACTTCCCAACATACGTCATTTCCTGCCCCTTCGTTCATTTTTTTTGGAGCGAATATCGCTTTTGAAGAGTCAATTTCAAATGTAGTGAAGATTTCACCATGAAGTCTATTGGTATTATATATAACCTAAATGAGCTAAAGCGGGTTGAAGCAAAATCATTTTGGATGCCATCAACATTGGTTATATAATTGGGTAACAACCGTAAAAGATTCAATAGTTGAGTTAACGACTACTGGTTATTTTGTTATTAAACAATAGCTACTTGGTTTATCTGATATTAAAATACCACAGTTGCAGCAAACATTTATAAACTATCAAAGTTTTTCATAATTCAGCCACTATCGAAATATCTCGAATGATTATCAATCAAAATGATAAATATGAACATTACTTAACCTTTGAATTGTTTCAATTTTACCTACCGAATCAAACTAGAGTCTAAAGAAAAAGAAAGAAAGAAAGAAAATTCTGAAAACTAACTGCCTCTGGCTAGAGTTTAAGTCCGTTTAAGTTTCATCTTTTTAGCTCCATCATATGAAAACATACTGTATCAGCAGTTTGTATAGATCTGGCCGCAACAATAAGGTAAAGTAAAGCTCCAATTTTGATGAAGAAAACTGAAAACTATTTTCGACCACTAGTATTAACGACAAAAATCATTTCAGATATATTAGTTGCTGTTGCTGTATCGCAAAAATGGCATTTATGTAAAATGTTTGTACATGAAACGAATATTGATTCAACTGGAGATTTTAACGTCCTACTCTGTCGTGCACTCGTTATGGGCTAATGAAGACGGGAAAGCCATGCAGTGTGCAATGAGGGAAATTTTGCCAGGACAGCGGCATTAGCCTACTCTTTTTGCGATTTCCACTTGTCGAGGGATCTTTAACGTGCACAGCCTGTAGCACACGGGGCCTCGGTTTATTGTCCCATCCGAACGACTAGACGCTTTTTCCATGT
>JAUJPP010000012.1:7231445-7298470 GCA_030562195.1 Nipponacmea schrenckii
ATCGGTTATGTATGGTTCCACTGGGGGTATTTCTTTAAAAGTTCTATATGTTCTTAATTTATTTCCATTAACATTGCTTCTATCGTTATACAAGTCTTTTTGCCACTCACGAAAGCGAGTTCATTTAGCCTATTTTTAGCAATATTTACAATATATTTAGAAGTTAAGAGGGTGTTATTTACTATATATTAACAGATTCAATAAAAAATTAAAAAAAATATGATAACCAGGAATTTTTCCCTTTAATAACATGTAAATATTGGAACAGTTTAAACAGATAACAGTTTGTATCTAACCTATAAAGTATGCATAATTGGCGAAAATACATTCTAGTTTCTGTTTAGTGACGTGACGTCCATCCTATAACACCCCGTGTAAGTAGGTTAGAATTAAACCTACCTACACCTAAAAAAAACTTAACTGCCTTGTTTTGGACTGAGTTGATGAGAATATGACTGAGAATATCATTTAATGCCCCATATACCCACACAATAAAACAGTATTGGTTCCACAGTAGACTTATACAATTTGTATTTCAGTGACAAATCACCACCCTGTCGAAATTTTATACAAAGCGATCCCAATGCTCTACTCGCTGATTTTGCAAGTTCGGATGCTGTTTGTGCATATCTAAATGTTCATGTAACCACAGGCCGAGGTATCTATAAGATTCGCTATAATTTAAACTATTGTTACCACATTCAAATTCATAAATAGACCTGTTCGATGATTTTGGTCGGAAGTGAACTATCTTAGTGTTTGCAATATGGAAGAAGAGTTTCCACTTTTTGCACCAGACTTCGAGTATGCTTAGAAGTCTATCCATACACAGTTCATTTGGGGCAATCAATGCTATATCGTCAGCATAAAGTAAAATAGCTAATTCTTGTTCTCCAATTTTGACACCACATTTACTATTCTCTATTTCGGACACTAAATTATTGATTGTAAAGAGAGTAGGTGACATAAGACACCCCTGTTTCACACCGGAGGAAGTTACGAACCAATCTGTCAATTTGTTATTAATCTTGACTGCACCTTTCGTGTCATTGTAAAGAACTTATATTGCACTTAAACATTTTCCCGAAATTCCAATTTTTTAGTTTATACCACATCAGAGGTCTTTGAACATCATCGAAGGCACGGCGGAAATCATCGAAGCATATGAAAGTGGACTGTTTTTTGTTTTTACATTCATTTACAATATTATGTAGTCAATAACATTCTCTCCTGAATCCATTTTGAAAGTCTGACAGACTGTTTGTTGTTTCCAGATATGCGTTTATCCTCTTATTCTGAATATAACAATATGCCTTACTTGGAACAGAAATAAGAGAAATTCCTCATTAGTTGTTCGGATCAGATTTGTCTTCACTGCCTGGTTTCAGGATCGGATGGATGATGCTCTGGTTCCATTCTGCTGGCACCGTTACATAATTATTCAAAACAGGCTCAGCATAATACATGTAAAAGTTGAACGACAGTGTCGTTTTTCAGGACCTCACTTGGAATGTTGTCGAATTCAGTAGCTTTCCTAGTTTTCAAACTCCTTATGGCGTCTCGTACTTCTTTCTCGGTTATAGAATCATTCAGATTTGGATTTGGATTTTCGTGACCAGCGGCAGCGTCAAATTCCATTCTATTATCTGAGTGGGCATTGAACAGAGAGCTGGAATTATCTTCCCACACTATGTTTCAGTTACCACAGCACCATTTGCATCTTTGGCCACCATGGGTATATTCTGGACTATATCTTTAGCAATACCAATGGTCCCGATTTTCTTCCAGAAATCAAATGAAATTGGAGTCGCACATATTGTCTATCTCTTCACACATTCATGTTTTGTGTTTCCGCTTATCCTTGCGTACATTTTTGTCAAATGATCTGCGCTCGAGACAATAATTTGACCGAGGTTTTGGCGATTTACACGTTGGTTTGATTTGCTCGCATTTGCGGACCGTTTTCCATTGTCTCTGAAGATGTTCATTCCAATAAGGTTTAAAACGACTGTTCTTGAACTTGGTATTCGTATTTGACTCTTCTTTGGAATTCAGTTTGGATTTCATTTCCTTTAATAACAGTGAATCTCGGAGGCTGTTTCAGTTCCATTTTGTCTATTGTAGCATTCACCATACTCTGTGACGTCTCGTCGTCTTTTAGGAAGTCTGCTGGAATCGATGTAAGGTTTTATTCTCACTATTTCTAACTGGATTCTCTATGTTGCTGAGTTGTGGAACGATAGATTCCTAGATAACCAAGGAATGGTCAGGAATCGAACTGGGAAAGACAGATAGTTCTTTGATAACGTGGGACATCGTGAATACATTGAAATATTTTACACTGGAAAGTTCCTCTTGTGGTACACAGACATAGTCTACAACTGATTTGCCGTTGGTCGATACGCATGTAAAGTCACCTATTCTCCTATTTAACATGATAAAATTTGAAACAGTTAAAAAGTCTAAAAACAGATCCCCATAATGATTTTCCTTAATATCTATACATCTCTTGGGGCAATATTATCTTCTCCCTCAATCACATCTGAATGTTCTCCACACCGAGCGTTAAAATCTCCTTATATATGGAGAGTAACTAGGTTTCGATATGAATAAACCTGTTGCAGTAGATTGTCATAGAATGTGTCAGGTTCGTTAGGTCGGGTAGATCCTTCTGGGGGCAGGTAGCACACCGCAAAACACATACACCATTTTGTTATTATACCATTAAGTTGAATCCATAAAATGTCTTCGCTCCTGGAATCGAGGATATGCACATTAAAAATTGTCCCTATAAGTTCCTGTTTAATTAAAAATCAAACTCCACCACTCCCGCTCCTTGCATTTCTATGAAATTGTTTACGATTGTTGCCGAACCACTTATACCCGTCAACACTAATCACTTGGTCCTTCATTAAAAAAGTTTCACATAGTCCTAAAATATCACACTGAGCGAATTCTATCACCTTTTCACGACAACTAAAATTTTCCGACTGTAATTTTGAAAATCCTCTGCAGTTCCACATTCCGTGCCTCAAACACCCCTGTGCTGATTTCTTTAAAATACACCCATCTCTCACCGTTAGACCGTCTCTTCCTATTTCCTTCAGCAAAAGTTGGAGATTCGATTCATTCTTAAACTCGTCTTTCAATTTCAGTCTCTCGATATAAACACTACCAAAATAAGAACTGTTCTTCAGTGTTCTTTTGTTTTTCATTATCTTATCATATTGGTCCTGTGTTTGTACACTTACGCGAATTAATGATGGTCTGGATGAAGGGGTAGTGGTTCTTGGATGTATACTTTGTGGACTCAGACCGCCAATTCATTTGACATCTGTTTCAATGTTAAATCACGAAATTCAACCTTACATAACTTTTTCCAGAAATCTCGTTAAAAGCTTTCCTGTATGTCACATGAAAGCCTGGCCAATACTTGATTTCTGTACAAAATTTCAATATAGCATGACCATGAAAATTTTGAACTAAACGAAATGAAAGTAAACCACTACATTTTATCAACATCCGCTTGACTGTCACTGCACACAAAACCACTATTTTTAGAAATAACCTTCTGCCGATTAAATTTCTCATTATCTCAGAAATTCTGAAAGAAAATGCAATTTCAGACATCAAATTTCAAATCTAGACCAAAAATTAGTCAAAAATGAGCATGCAAAAACCCCCAAAGGAAGGGAGAAAGAGGACTTCTAAAAATAGAACGGACTAGCATAAAATGTTTTACTGGACTAAGTCCTATTGTGCATAGGTGGTTTTAATATCTTTAGGTTAAAACCATGTTAGAAGAGTTCGTTTACCACAGTGAAGAGTCGGTCGGGGTTGTTGATTACTAATTTATCACGATTCAGATTTCTAATCACTAAATCTAACTTCTACATGTCTAACTGAATAGTTGACGACTGATCACTTGTTGGTGTGTTGTCAGGTTATTCTCGATGGCTGCCAACTTATTATTAAATTCCGCCCTAGATTAACCTTGACGAAAACGGTAGACCAAGATAATTAATTAGACTCGCAATCTATTTTGTTCCCCTATAAAACAGCTCATAATAACGAAGTTTTCCGCCATTTAAAATTACGACCACTTTGGTTTTAGTGATATTGACTTTAAGGTTAAAATCTAAGCAAAAGTTTTCAAGAATAATTATTATTCTTGGTAAATCTCCGACTGCATCAGATAAAATACTGAGATGATCGGTATAATAACATAATAATATCTTTAACATCGTGGTTTATAAAAGTTACCCTTACTTCTCCTTGATTCATAAACATTATAGCAATGGGCTCAAAATGCATCCTTGTCGCACACCAGAACCGCAATCAAAATAGGGCGTAAGATTAGAACCCATTTTTACACAAAAACAAACTGATGCATACATTTTACCATTTACACCATTGTTAATAACTTAAATTAAGCAGTTTTCTTTGTTTATTGAATCAAAGTCAGAAGAAATATCACCAAATAGGACATTGAATCTACCACCAGCTTGGGATAAATATTTTTGGATTAACTCTGTAGGGTAAAAATTTGATCTGTTGTTTAATACCTCCTTACGATACCTATTCTCAGATTTAGATTAATTTAGCAAGCGTTGGTTCAGGGCAGAATTGTAGATTTTACCAATACAGTTTAACAGTGAGATACAATCGGATGAAGAACGCGTTTGAAATGACTATTCCAATCAGGCATTATTTGGTCGCATATTATCGACTTGAGTCTGAAACTGTTTACAGTGGTCCAACATAGATCAGAATCTTTTTAAGTACTCACATACACTTTCATAGGGTTGGACTGTCGTCTGCTAGGCGACTAGGTGCCGTGGGTTCGAATCCCGATCGGTGCGAGGAAATAAAAATTAGGTCTGTTCCCTAGGCCCGTGCATTCCCGGAACTACGAGATAGTAGTTCCCCCCCCCCCCTTCTATCTAGATGGGCTAAACTACACTTTCAGAATTGATAAAGTGAACGATATTTTGCTTCTTTACTTACTAAACAATCTTCGTCAAACCATGGCGACTGTTTAATTTCACATTTCATTTCTCCAGCACATTCCTTAAACTTAAGTCTCTTAAATGCGTAACAGCATCGTTTAAATCATTTTCATATTAAACCAAACAATATCAAATTATTTTGTCTTGAGGAACTGTCAACAATAAATTTATGCTGTTTATTCTGACACAGGCTCGCTAAACTAGATTTCCGGATGGTTTTGGCTATATTTATCAGTCTTTGAGGTCTTGAAAATAACATGCCACCTTATTCATTCATCTTACTAAATTTTCACTGTTTATAATGTAATACTGAGAAGCTTCAGAAATAGTTTAGACAGATCAAGGAAAACAGTCTTTGGCGTAACTCAACGATGTGAAACTACTGGGGTTACCTGTTCCCCAATATAAAATGACAAAATAACGTTTGATCCAATTGTAAGAGGTTGGGAGTATTTAATATTATTGAGCATGAAAATGCAAATTGTATCAGTAGGTTATGCCAAACGCGTCCTAAAGGGTTGTCTATTGGATGAAATCAATGAAGTGTATAATAAGATACTAGGAAAATACCTTTAATCATAGTAATAAAAAACATGAAGTAGTTCTAAAAACAAATATATGCTGTACAAGCAAACGTTATACTCCAAATTCCAATTATACATAGGAGCGTATTCCACGAATTCTCTTTTGTAATTTTGATTTCGATGCCGGATTGCGGTTTGAAGGGGATGCCGGTTTACCGGGGTTCATCTCCCATGTATTATATAGTGATTCGGCCAGGACTTTTCAAATATGCCGGTTACAGGGGATGACTGTTTACAAAGGATACGGTTGTAGGGGTTAAATGTATAAAAATACAGTTTATGTATAGAGCAGTTACGTGAATATTAAATAATCGCATGAATATGAATGGAGACGATCTACCTAAATTTATGCATCTTGAATTCTGAAAAACAGATTTGTCGTGCTTTTTTACTTGAAAAATCTTTCAAGATTTGTTTAAATTTAATAGTTTTTGTATTGTCGTTTTTATTTTTGAGGGTCGGGCGTATGCAGTGTTCAGAGATTATAAATTGTAATGATAAGAGAAATCATTTCATTAATTTGGATATTGGATAACTTAAATGCCGATTGTATGCGTTTCCAAACTTTTGGTAGACCAGCAGTATTAGTAGAAGCAGAACATGTACTAATACTTACTTTTCATCGTAGTCTAATTTATCCAAACATCACCCACGCTGAGTTTTAAATAGCGTTTGTTTTTTAGACAAGATCAAGTGAATGGGCCCTTTTGAAGGCTGTTACAAAATTGCGTTACATCGCCGAACATCCACATTTCCCAAGACTTTACTAACACTTCTGTCTGTACATCTCATTCCAATCTCTTCGCGGGGCCCCACAGGGTGAACTGTGTCTCATGTGAAAACATTGGTAACATCGGCCTATAACCGGCCCTGTTGACAAGGTTTACCTCCCTTGTCATATGTTTTGAACATTACAATGTGACAACCGGCAATGAAGATGCAAATGGAGGCATGCAAAGCCACCCTTTTTTATATAATATTGTTATATCCAACCTTGGAGATAAATTATAATGTACAGTCTTAAGCAGTTTTTTTAGGAGGTAAACCAACATTGTATTTAATCCTTCATATCAGAAGTATAGATATTATAAACAATTATTATGCATGAATACTTCTAGAACATTTATTATTTTCGACGTTTCAATGTGGTTCTCACACCGTCACCTGGAATACAATGAGTACCAAACAACAAGGAAACATAGGCATATATATATACAACAATTGAGAAATATGAAGAAATTCTATGAGATGAAATTGTTTAATTCATACATTGTATTTATTAATTAGTGTTGACCTATAATATTGAGCTAATTTGATGATATTTCACTCAAAATGAATAGTTAATTACAATAATGATTAGATTAGTTTACATCTTCTCTAACCCCATGTCAGGCTTTCCTAACTTTGCATTCTACCTCCAGCGAGTTAATTCAGTTTCCCTTCAGTGTACCCCACACTATAAACAAAAGCCAGCATGGGTTCGGTTAAAAATACAAATGCGTATGTTCTGCTCTTGTATATTTTAATAATATAGAAATAGTATTTCCATTTCGGAAAAGTTTTAAAATAAAAAAGTTACTTATAATTAGAATACCTATTATAAACAGATAGGAATATAAAAAGAAATGACATGAACATGTTACTTCCTTTACATTAGTGTTCTCTAATACTAACTGTCGAAGAAAATGAATATTAGTAAGGTAACGTATCATCAACTTTTAGTTTGCAACATAATTCATATAATGATAATTTTCATGAAAAGATCGCATGTTTTACCAGCTTAAGTATTTGATTTTTTAATCATCCTTACCGTACAACATTACTGAAAATTATTCCAGCCACTGGTATCACATCAAATCTTATCCCGTTTTGCCCACTGTTCTGAATATCTTTAAATGTATGATAAATTGTTGATTCCGATCTATTGATTTTGCAGCTACCCCTTGTGTCAGTAGTCTGCTTTGGATTGAGCCTCGGTGTACATGTCAATGCAGAAGATGATATTTCTGTTAGAAATAAACGACAGACTTATAGTGAAAGAAGTCTGTCTAATTATGGTTCAAATATAAATCAAGCAAGTACAAACTCTGGTAATACTGGATACCAATCAAGTGGTGCCAATACACGGTATTCAAATCAAGTTTCTGGTAATAGTGGATATAGTAATCAGCCCAGTTCTGGTAATACTGGGTATAGTAATCAGCCAAGTTCTGGTAATACTGGGTATAGTAATCGGGCCAGTTCTGGTAATACTGGGTATAGTAATCAGGCCAACTCTGGTAATACTGGGTATAGTAATCAGCCAAGTTCTAGTAATACTGGGTATAGTAATCGGGCCAGTTCTGGTAATACAGGCTATAGTTCTGGTAACACAGGGTATAGTAATCAGGCAAGTTCTGGAAATACAAATACCTACCCTAGACAGTACAGTGGGAGTCAGACACAGAGTGGTTACCAAAGTAGCGGTTCCTCAACGTCTTCTGGTAACAGTGCGTATATTAATCCAAGTGGTTCATCGAGTTCCGGTAGTTATATAGGTTCAGGAAGCAGAGCTGCCAATATGGACAATTATTCAATTAATAATGGGATCTTCTATCCAGGCGACACTGAATATGCTTATGGTGTAGCTGGGAGAACGTTTGGCTCTAGTTATATTGCAGAAGCTCTGGGTTACGGATATAGACAAGGAGTTGATGCTAATGGCAAGAATGTTGGATATACTGCCATTGGATACATCGGTGTTTTAAGCGAAAAATAAACAATTGCTGTGCTACATCTTACGCAAAGGCTCTTAATATAATAGTTCAACCTTGATAATCCTCACAAGAGCAAAAACAATTTATATTATAAATGTATTTTTTTCATTAAAGAAATTATTTATAAAGGGTAGTTAGATTCTAATAATTTTTTAAACTAAATGATAATCTAACGTGACTTTGTCAAAAAGAAAACCTTTCGTTGTTTCGAGTTTTCGTTATTTTCTTAAAACAACTGGTTGATTTAGATATATTACTTGATCATGGTTTATCATGGTTAATATTATTCCATGTCTAATTTTCACAATTGTAACATAACCATGTATAACTATAAACTATGGGTTGTATATGTAAAATAGTATTTTTCATACTTTTTTATGAAGTTGAAATTCATTTTATTATCTTTCTTGAAAATGTCTGTAATTGTTTCAAGTTAGCTTTTATTTCACAGTAAAGCATCTTGACAATTCAAGAACAACGAATTGTCTCCAACTGTCCAAGATGTCGGGTAACGTCTTAATCGGTAGTTAAAGCAAGTTATTTTATCTGGTTCATATAATAGTCAGCAGATAATCAGCAACCGTAGAAAGCAAAACATCTTCAACCAGCTTATGCATCATGTTGAAATGTCCAAATGTACTGCTAAGGACTCTAATACCAAAGGTAATGCTCCGATATTAAGAAAACACAAACATACTTTACCTCGCTGAGCTATTTCAAAATTGTAATCTGCAATGCGGTCTAGACTGACAACCCTCTCTTAGGACGGATTTCATATAATGTTATACTTCATGTACAGAATTAGTGTGAGACTCGCTTACTGAAGATTGAATGGTTAAAATACATACCTCTAAAAAGAATATAACTTTTTCAAGCACTCATTATAATTACTGTATTCTATTATATATAAATTAGCTCACCTAATGTCGTCCTCTGCAATGTTCGCTTTCTCATTACAAATTTTATATTTGAAAGACGTATTTTACGATTGGTGGATAGGACGTGGTTTTAATGGTGTGGTTACAATACCACAAAAAGAAAATTATTTTATCAAAAGAACCAATTCATATGTTGTGATCATTAATGGCGTTAGAACCAAGCACTTATGACTTACGTGCATTGATTTCATACACGGAATAACTCTATGCAGTACAATATAGCAATGTATGCTGACATATCCATATAGAAAGTCCAACAGTAGAACTATCAGGGATAGTTCTAAATATGTGTAATAAAATGAAATTAAAGCTACGTTTGAAAATAATTTATTTTTCATTATCATAATTATTTTCCATCAATCAATTAAGATCTCTTCGAGACGATTAAAAAAGCCCGGATATAAGTATTGTCTAGAGGACAACATGTCAGGACAAATGATGCAAAGGTCAAGATACCCGTGTTTGAACACATATTAATTGATTTTCATAATCATATTTCCGTTTCATTTTTATGGATGTTTGGTTTCATTTTTTCTTTAACCCATTTAACAATGTAATGATGAGTAAAAGGCTACTTTGACGAGTTTAAGTAATTTTTTATACTGCTTTATATTGCTCTGTACAGTTCACTTGTCAGAAAAAATATTTATTTTATCCCCAACATTTACTCTTCTCCGGCTTATAATTTAAAAGTTATCACAAACATTGAATATATATTTTATTTTACTTTAACGTTTACAAATAAAAATAGTCTTTTTACATCCGATGTTACGCTTAAGATTAGAAGTTTAAAAATAGCATATATAGTTAAATAAAAGAATATTTACTAGCATCATTTACATTAAATAATTATATCAAAAATATAAAACATGTGTTCACTTCCATAATTACAGATATTTCATCAGAATTATTTTTTCTTATATATAAAATAGTTATATGATCCGTAACACTTATACGTTTAATTATTTGTAAAGTTTATACATATTATGGTTCTTTAAGCATTTATACATATAGTTACTTTAACGGTAAATACAATAACTGTAACAATAAATACATACATAAAAAGTTACGTTAACCATAACATTTTACATTAAATTGTTCTCTTCCCTGTAACTCTTCAGTTTTTCTACAGAATATTTAACCAACCATTTATGCGTTATTTTAATCTTAATAACTTATTTTACTCCATTTACAACTCTCAGAATAGTATATTACACTAAATTATATTTTGTATTAAATTGAAATAATAACAGTTAAATAATATGATGTATTAATTATCATAATTTTACATTAATGTTGAATATAGCCGTCGCGCCCTGTCTGTTGTATATCTGTTTTTCTGACCACAATTGTTGTGGATGAACTCTATTGAAATCAGACTAATCGAAACAAAATCAATAAGAATAATTGCCCTTGTTCTTTAAAATTTTAAATTATTTTGGACACGATAGAGAGCTTGTTTCTTTATTTTTGGTATGGATTTTGGTATGAGCTTTTGAAATAACCCATGGATGAACCCTATTGAAAATCAGACAAATCTAAAAGTATTTGAGTTATTGCACTTGTTCAAAAAGCATTGAATTTATTGAGCTGGTTTCTTTATAGATTTTTAAAAATCTTGTGGGATTGTTCGTAATCACCCAAGAATGAACCTATTGGATAAAAATATTTCATTTACCGATAACTCTTGTCTACCCCCGGACGAGTTAGTTGTCATTATAAATGTGGGCGTATTACGATGGCCATCGCTCTTATTGTTATCTTGGAGGTTACCAACACCGGCCAGAAATATTATTTTATATCTTTTTCTTACTAAATTTTCACGTAAAATATAAGTACGTGACGGTTGGGACACATAAGAAAATTTTTTTCACATATAAAATCTTTACTTATGTGGTCAACTTTTATTGGGGTAAAGAAATATGTCCTATCTCTACAGGAAATATGAGGGTACATATGACCTTCACATGATCACCCTTGAGTAGTATATAAGTGTCTGATCAATAATCAAAGTATCATAACTCGATTTACACAGTTGTATTAGTATCACTGATTGTTCTGAGGTCATAATCATGTTACCGTTGGCAGTAAGTTAATTTTCATTACAAACATTTACATAATATCTAGTATATTGAATCGTTATTATACTAGTGCTCAAAACCATAACTGTGGGGCTAAGTTCATTGGAATTGCAAGCCTGTTTGGACAGCAATGTTGGAATTTGTATTTCCTTTTACCTTAAAGAGAATTATCATTAATATATATTCAGAATTATATTTATATAACATTGTTTATTTGTGAATCATATTTGATAAAAATTTGAATATTATATTGGTTATCACGACTGTCTTCGATCTACTCAGATAAGTACTTTCAAAGAACGTTGAAAAAACATAATTACGACTATCTGAAATTTCAACATCCTATTAGTTGAAACGGAATGGTAATGAAGAGATTTAGATCCATCTGTTGTATTTCATTCGATATCGTCATCATTCGTTTCACCTCGCATATCGTTTCAAGCAGCATATCTTCTCGTTTTGTGGATTTTTACACGAGACAAAGGGTAAGCACTTTATTTTCATTTACCTCATTTCAAAGTTCATTTCGATTGAAATCATCAACAGAAGGATCTAAATTCCTTAATAAGAGATAGTTGGATGTTTCCCTTACCGCACAACGATTGAGGTTTATTCCTCTCCCACCTTTACATCCACTATCCTACAAATACCATCGTGGTTCATTTAAAAAAATAAATTGACAGGTTTTGTGATACGATATACTATTTATTTCCTTATTTCCCACTTCAGATACTTCTGACGGTGTTCTTGGCTTGTGTCAGTGCTGTTCTAAATGAAGTGGAACTTGAAATGCCAGAAGTAGAAGCAGAGATCCCCGGTCGACGTAGAAGAGCAGTAGAAACTGGAGTAGCACAAGCTAATCCAATTGATGGTTTGAATCAAGTATTTCAAAATAGAATGAAAAGAGCAATCACAGTGAACAACGTTCCAGAACTCCTACCTCTTAACGCTCTACCTGCAACAAATCCACAACCGCTTTCCAGAAAAAAACGATTTCTGGGTCTTGATGGTGGAGATGGTTTGGGATTAGGTTTAGGATTAATCGGTATTATCAATGATCAAATAGATCGTGTTCGAGATCGCGTTAATGATAGAATCGACCAAAGGAGAGAACGAATATTAGATATGGGAAATGAAATACCAGATATTGGAGGACTTGATATCGGTCTAGGAATAGGTGGACTTGGTCTTGGATGGGGACTCGGTGGAGGACTTGGTATTCTTGGAGGTGGTCTATTAGATAATTGTAAGTACAAAGTACAGTGTACTTCATTCGATTTAAATCCTAATATAAATACCGAGAAATATATAATAAAATATATATATTATCAAATATCTTATTACGGACTCGTTATGCTCACTTGTAATAATTTTATTAGGCATAATTTATTTTAGTCTTATAAAACATACCTCTAATTTAACTCTCAGCATTGGCCCGAAGCAAAGATTACTTATTTCAAAAATCTGGTTAGCTAAGTTACGTGTTAGTTGTGAAATATGTGACTAATGTGTCAGTTGCAGCACCGATGTCATTAAATATTGAAGAAAATTATATTTATTTTATTACAGAATATACAAAAAAACTCAGGCATCTGAAATTATGAAGTAATCTACAAAACTAATAGAACCATAACACCTGAACCACACCCTACCAATAGAAACTTAATGCAGGAAACTTAACGTGATAATGCATTTTAGCACTTTCGTACAGAATATTTATTTATTTCTAATATTTCTATTTTTTATTTTTTTTTGTAAATTATTGAATAAATTTATTTTTGTCATAGAATAGGCTTCAGTTAATTTTCCCCTAGCTTGAAAGAACTTCAAATCTAAATATTCGGGACACTAGAAATTATCAAATGGTAACGTACATGTAGTTGATTTCAAGTTTCACAAAAGATTATCAGGTTTACAGAGTTGTCAATATACCTTACCTTTTTGTAAATGGAAGCGATAAATTTTAGACATCTTAGTTACTACTTTTATGCTGTGACGTATATTTATAGATCAACAATAAGCAGATGCTCATGAATGCTGGTGATCACATTGTAAGACATTGTAACCTGATATACAATAAAATCCAGGAGTAGTTTACTAAAAAAATGTGTTTGGTATTATTTTATATAAACTCTACACCTAAATGTTTAATGTAATTGTTTTACAGGCGTGTCTCTTGTTTCCAGTATTATGTAGTACTATCCATCAACAAAATGACAACCTAAACGTTCTAGGGATTCAGACCACGGAAATAGAACTTCAGCAAGTAAACCAAATACCAGATACAGCACCACTGCGACGAAAGAGAGCTCTTCCATTCGGTATTTTAGGTGGAATGAATATCGGTCAGCCATTCGCTGCAAATGCTGGCGCATGGGGTGGTGGTGGCAACATTGAGGGATTGAATGGAAATGGGGGAGGTGTGGATGGCGGTGGCAATGTTGGAGCATTCGGTGGCAATGTAGGGGATGGAAATGCCGGAGGATGGGGACAAACTAGGGGGTTACTTGCTGGAGGTGCAGGGGTAAATCAGTGGAGAAATTTGTTACAAATTGATCTTAATAGGCAGCGTGAACTGTTGAACAGGATGAGGGATCAAATGAGAAATGTGCTGGAACGACGTCGGGATCGTATGTTGGATGCCCTAGATAGATTGAGGGATACGCGTAATAACCTGATTGATAGAAGAAGAGATCAGATGGAAAGGATGAGAGAAAGAATTATAGGCCAGTGGAAATAATTAATTTGTGTTGTTCTAGATTGACAATTTTGAATGTAGTGGACTAGATTTTCAATGTAAGGAAAATGTCGCAGGGGTTACAAAACAAATTATTATAAACCCATTGTTATTTATTTATTGAATTGCATGCCTTCTTATATTATGGTATTGATTATATTGTACAGTGTATGTTGGCGGATCTAAAAATTGAAGGGAAGGTTCTATGAAGGGGCCATAGGCAATTCTTAGTTACTATGTTCAGTGATAAAAAGAAAATTGAAAGTGGTTGGGGGATGTAGAAACGTGATAACTGTGATAACAATGTATGAACAATGCATTGCGTGCGGCAATGCACAGTGAGAATATAGTATATAGCAAACTATGTACCATGTCAATATATCTAAAATAGAACATAACCAGAATTGCCGAATCCAACAATTTATTATTAGTGAACAGTGAAAAAATGCTTGTAATGCAAGTGAAGCAATACAATTGACTGAAAGTGTTTAAATAAGTAAGTAAAAACATAAACACCTATGTACCATTTATATTTCTTCTTCTTAATTACATTTCACAATATTTGTTATCATATTCCTTCAATAAAGTCTTTCTAATCGTCGATTATTGTTTAACGAAATCTACCATAATTGAAACCGGCAAATCTAGCTGGGTCGTATGCAGCTGCTGGGGCGTATGCAGCTGCTGGATCATAAGGTGCTGCTCTAAATGCAAATGCTGGATCATATTGCATGTGGCCATAAGCTGCTGCAGGATCGTAGGGAGCACCAAAATTACCTCCGAACATCCACCGGTCAGCTTGTCTCTTTTCACGCCCTCCACTACATTCCACAATACATACTGTTATTAAGCTAACACATAGACACATCTATAATGGGATAAAAATTATTTAATTTTTTCAGTTTGCAACTAGGCTTATGTTCACGTTTGGTACATGTTAAATTTAAACATTGAATTTGCAAAAGTATTTCATATTAATGTTTTCTACAAACGAAGCAGTAGTAATATCTTATTAATTCTCCTAAGCATTATTATGATGATGTTAATGTTATAATAACCCCACATGATAAAACACATAATACTTAAATCAACAATACTTCGATATACTTCTGTACCGAACTGTAGGCCTACTAATCACTATTAAAATAATAATATTTTTTTACTTACCAAAACAATAGTGTTCATTTTGAAATAGCACAAAGACGAAATTAGCACTACCTAAAAACTCATGTCAAACTTTATATAAATAAATATATATGAATTACCCCCGGAGAGCCGAGGCAAGAAATATAAATACTGAACGTGATCTAAAAAATTACTTGTATCTGAACGTGATTTTTTAAATAGCTGCCGTAAGTTTAAAAGTTATTTTAGTGAGTAAAAACTATGGGTTGTAAACAGATTTTATAAGATATTCAACCAATATCTTGATTTATATGAAATCGACAAGCTTGCATGGGAATAATTTGAGTTGTTGATAAATTCGTCATGACCTTTCTCGACTTTTATATTTGAATATGAATATGAATATTAATATTCAAATATCGTCAGTGGTGCACACCAGATTATACAAATACAAGTGTAAATTCTGGGACAATACAAAATAAACACAAACATATCACTTTATCTCAAGTATTAGTAATGAAAACACAATTGGTATGGCTTTTAGAGATTAAAATTAGTTCTCTATTCATGTATGTGGCATATAAAGCAAGAATGGTACAAGTTACCGATATTTTGGGGCTAATCTATTTTTGAATCAGTAAAAATTAGGACATAGTAGAGGTGTTTCACGGCTGTTGGCAGTAGAACAGAAAATATATGGTGACAAAAATAGAGACGAACTGATGGGAGGTAAAAGATGGCAAATTGTAACTAATTTTATTAACGATGTCAAAATTAAACTAACCTCTCAGTAGTTGTCTTTTTCAAGATTTCTTAGAATATATCGTATTTTTAAATGCGGTTAAACAGAAGTATATATTACCTTCTGTTTACCGTTAGTATAAGAAACATTGGTTTACATTATGGATTCACTTAAAGTAAGTAACTTTTCTTTTTAAGGTGGAAATACATGATGTCTGCTGCGAGATTATCGATACAGTAGAAAATAGTAGAAGCGGATTATGTCCAACTCTTACCTCTAATGTTCACTTCTTTCTTTTTAACTGTTCATTATCCTACGGTACATCGTATCTTACGACTTAATGTGGCTGGTATTGCTAAGAATAGGAAAGTAAAACTCTACACATTTTATCACTTGATATTGATCAGTTAAAGCGTTATTCTCCTTTGATATTTTAAAAATATTGTAACAAATTTCAGAATTTAACAGGTTTAAGGATCCTAAAGGTGACATTTTTCAATTTGTTTTTTTGAAGGTTTTACTAGAAATACTGTTGCTAATGCTCCTGGTGTCTGTTACCGAAGAAACATTACTCGTTCGAAACAAGAGACAACAGTTGACTTCACCAACCATTATTGATCCGAATGCTATAACTGGACAGATAGCAGCACAAACTGTTGATAATCAGGCAATGGCAGATATTTATAACAACATGGCTAAAGAAGAAAAAGAATTCGAAAAACAGTACGAAGGATATTTAAAGAACATGGCTAAAATGTATGAAAAATACGGATCATTTATGCAGTAAAGAAACTGTTATCAGACGGTTATATTTAGCTTGTATACTTTTGCCAATTAAAAGCATTTAACGTTTTAGTCCTTTCAAGTTAAATTCAGTAGTATCTATGTGATATTATTATCCATTCTCACCTCTGTATCACCTAGTAAAGGGAGATAATAAAATATAATCGAGAAGTGTCTTTAAGAAATATGAAAAAATTTAAATTTCTCTTTAAGTACGAAATATTTCCAGTATGATACTATATTGAACAACAGCTGACACCCCTGATCCCTTATATCCCGAACCTTAATTGTACCACAAGGCCTGAGACAAAATGCATCGCTCGAACCGGCCCAAACTCAAATCGCACTATCGCACTATGCTTTATCTCAGCGTTTGCCTCAAATGATGCAACTCTTCAAACCTGGTTAATTTAGTTCTCAACGCCGGCTTAAATGAAATAATTCGATTCAAATGGAATTCACGAAACTAGGATTACTTTCTACTGACTGACTTTACAAAGTTAAACACCTATCCATATTGTTGAATGCTGTCACAATATCCTTTCTCCTTCAAATTCACGAAAATGGTGCCAAGATAATCGCCCCCCCCCCCCTTATACAGCAGCACAGACGAAAGTACTTCTAAATACATATTACAAAATGATGATTTGATGGCGTATACCAGCCACCTTGGATTTGCCAATACAAAACTCAAATATTCGTTTCCCAGTGTGGTATTAAACCACGGGCTTTTCAACCTATCGATTTCAGGCTTTTCGCTCTTTCATATATTGACTTCAAAATAATTACCTAGGGGCGAGACGTCATTATTTACTGTTCTTCATATATTTATTGACATAATAAATGATTTATATGAAAAATATGATAAATAAACATAACAAAATCTATATTAGAAGAATACAGTCGTGGAATTATATTTGCATTATATTGGTAATCAGCAGTTGCCCATGGGACAGCGTTAGGACAAATTCTAGTGGACGGATATAAAATAACAGAACTCATTAAACTAGCAGACTGAGTCTTTGATGGACAAATTGGATTGAAGCTAACAACAACAAATATATACCAGAAAAAAAAGAATGTACTACAGGGATCGTATTAGTTCTCTTAATTCAAACTATGCTGATAAAATCGAAATATATTATAGTAAATCAATTTGAAAGTAAACATTGAAAGTAAAAATACAGAACTAGTCTGACTTCTAATGACAAATTTTGCATTATTCGAAACTGTGGTATAAAATATTATTTGTTAATGATATAAACACCGTTTTTATATTACTGACGATGAAGTCTATTTCTGTAATTCATATAGAAATAAGGTGATGAAGAAATATGTGTCTGCATCTTAGATGTCCATTAGTTGTTCAATAATTTTCTGTCTATAATTTCAAACTTGAAACGTCTGTGGGTGAAGCTTTAATGAATTGATAATTTAACCAACTTCATATTTCTATAAATCTTTCAACTCCGGTTCAATAATATCATTCCTCTTTTAGATTTATATGTGTCAGACCTTATGCAAGGCCTTTTATATAAAGAAACATTATACGGGTACATGACTGATAAAATTGTAAGTGTTCATTGCTGAACATTCATTGGGAACACAGTGAGGAGACTAGACATTAACATACTACTACTTCACTTAGTATATACACTTAATAATTACTTATTAACAGAGAGCCTAATGGAGACGGTAACAATTGGTTCTATTATCGTAAAATATTACTTTAATTATGATCGAAGCAATGTGAATAGTTTAAAATACCCCTAATATACTGTTCATCTAAGTATCACTAGATCGCACCAAAACTAAAATTTCACTAAATATTGCGATTCCGCACGTCATGTTGATGGATTGAAACCAAGACAGGATCGTTTGAATTTGATGTTCATCGGTATACTAAGCTACATTGTAAAAACCTAAAACTGTGGTATTTCTGTAAAACTTAATTTCAAATCGTAGATAAAGAACAACCTGCTACATGCGATTGGAAGTTGAATAGTGAAAATTAATTGATCAAATGACACTCAATGTTGTTCAGAAACTGTATTATATTACAACACGACTCTTGGTACTCTGCTACTATGCTTGTCTATGCGGCTTCTCTTTCTTTGAAACCATAATATCTTTATTTAGGTTTATTTGGTACATTATCTAATATCCAATAGAGAAATTTGTACATATGAACAAGGTTCCTGTCTAATTGTCTTCCGTAATCACCTACTCGTCCAGTTGCGTGGTTTCACAGTATATAGTAGCACCATCAACAAATAAATAGTTAGTCATTTCATTACCTTCCACATCACTAAATATATGAACGCTTGAAGAATCAATATTAAATTTTAGATCAAGATCGAAGCCTTTATCTGATATATATGCCTGAAATACAATGACATATAACATAACTAGTCCGAAATTCTTTAAGGTAAATTGTTTATTCAGGTGGGCTAGATCCAGCGACAGATCATGTGCTCAATTTTGCAGTCGTTGAGTTAAGTTCCTATTAGCATTTGTCACTTGCAGTCGACCCGAGCCGCCCCAAGACAGTAACATCTCTTCAGCACACTTATGTGGCTAAAAACATCGAAGGTTTTAGCAAACATACTTTTGCGAAAAACTGTTTTACACAATTTAGAAGAATTCATTACTTACAGTACATGCTATTGGTTCATCATTTACAAATACATACATAATATCACGTGCTGAAATAACAATATGAAACCGACTTAAATTGACAATATGAATATTAACGGAACAGAACAGAATGCTTTCAAAATCAATATATATTGAAGAACGTCATGTCGTTTTTGAGTTACATGTAGTTGTTGGATGTTTGAAATTCCATTCTATGCTTGTTTAGGACTTTATAGATATTTGTGTAGAGAGATACTGATAATTATACTCACAAAATCCGATTTTGGTTGGTTTTCCTTGAATATTTGTTGTCCATTCACGAGTAATCTTTGGCAGACCGCTTTTATCTAGAGAACCAACCTTCCTGAAATTCAATGGATGGATTCTTTAGTCTCAGTCATTTTAAATCATCATCAAATATTCATCCAATGAGTCAGAAAATGTATATTCTCTGTAACGAACATGGAATTCTACTTTACATTATATACTCAATACACTGATTGATTGAACCTTTGAACCAGTATGCTTACTGATAACACAAATAATCCATGTATATCTGTAGATAATCTGATTAACATAAGTCAAAAATGCCTTTTGAGATTTTGAGATCTTGGAATTTTTTAGACCATATGCTTTTTGCAAAAATACAAATGGAGAAGGAAATAGATTGTCTGTAACTTCTGGCATAAGAAGGGTATGCATAATAAAAATTGGTTACATATTGTATAAGAAGAATTTCGGCAATCTACATAGATAAGAAGGTTATTCGCTACATATATTCTTAAGAAGACAATCACATAATTATATAATGTTTATAAGACATATGGAAATAGGTGTAGGTAAAGAAGCACGAGATATATATATATTCCATTTCTTGTGTTCTCAATGGCTTCTCTTAGTTTCTTAGTGTTCCAGTAGTTTTAGAGGTTAAAACTTCCACTTTCTTGTACCTGACTCGGTACTTCCTTTCTTTACAATAGTGTTCTGCCACTGCCGAGTCTTCAAGGTTTACGATTGTTTTATGGCAGTTTTATGTTCCTCTAGTGTAACTGAAAAAGGTCTGGATATTTCCCCAACGTATGACTTATTGGAGCTGCAATTTATTCTGTATATTACGCCTTTCGGGTCAGGGTTGGCTCCTTCTTTTCTGCATGGATGAGGGTCTTTGGTGAAGTTATCCCAGAAAACGTTACTTTGGCTCATACTGTGGCTCCTATGTTTTTTTAATATGATGGCTGGTTTAGGTGTATGGTCTTTTGCGGGATGGCATTAATTTCCTTATTCATAATTTTGTTTACTAAATATCGGGTCGGATATTCATTTAGATTGATGAAGGTTTTTTTAGGGGGTTTAGTTCCTCATTTAGGGCGGCGTCATTGAATCATATAAAATTGGCTCGTCCTGTGAGCGTTGAGATGTCTTGACTATAGCTAGAGGTTTTATGGACGTATTGATCAGTATGGGTTGGTTTTCTGTAGACTGGTGGGGTTAATTAGTTACCATTACATTAAGGAATGACAGCTGATGATTCTGGGATTTATTTTCTATAGTGAATTGTATCCGTGGATTGAAACTGTTTAGGTGGAGTTCTTTAGTATCTTTATCTGTCTCGACAATGACAAAGGTGTCAACCACTTTCCTGATTGTAGGTGATATAGAGCTGATAATAAGGCATTTTCTTCAAAATGTGTTAGGAAGATTTCTTTGAGTAGCGGGCTGATCGGCGATCCCATATGTAGACCGTGTATCTATTGGAAAATTTATCCTTTGCATATGAGGTATTTTGTGGACACACATAGTTTTATCATTTCAGCGATACCGTTTTGCCTTGTATTGAGTTCCAGGATGATATTTGCGAGCCGATTAGCGAGAATACCAATGGCTGTGTCGGCACATTAGTATATGTCCATAACGTCATAGCTTGTGACGCTGAACTGTTGAATTGAATAACGAAGGATATTATCTGAATCATTTACGATGTTCAAGACAAAATGTTCCCTTTAAGAACAACCTGTTATTGAATATTTGGTTGATGTAAACTTGTAAAATCGGTGTGATTTTCCATAGCTTATTCCTACAAGGAAGGCGTTATGGAATACAATCGAAGATATGTAAGATTTCATCGGTGTAAGTTTCAATCGCGTATCACATAGCCTTTCCGTTGAAAGCGTTATCTATTGAATGCAATCGTAGATGTGTAAGATTACAGACAGCAGTGTCATAATAATACTAAGGAGTGTTTCAGTGCATAGCAACACATATCAATAATAAATATGTTCCTCATCTTGGCACAAAATCTAATTTACTGACCCTAAAATCAACCTGTTTATCCTGATCGTCATGGAATGGTTTCTGATCTTATTGGTCTGAAAAACTCTAGAAAAATGAGGTAAAAAAAAAACAATATAAATTTATATTTATGATATCACATATCGTGTTTCAATTCATGATCTTAAATTAGAACTTACCGACTTACCGCATTTTTTTTTAAATACCTGTCCTGTAGTACATATTTCATAATGATTTTCAAAGAGTACAATAAGCCAAGGTGAATATTTATAAGGAAAATATTAACTAAGGAAATATAATGCTGATCACGAACTTACCAAGCATGTGCATAGTTTGATATCCAAAGAAGAGAATCATAATATTTACTATCTGTTAATATAACGTCTTAAAGCAACATAAGAATAAGAATCAATACTGGGTTTCTTTTATGCTTAAAGGTGAAAACAAAGGATATAGAGAACAATGTAGACATTCGTGTAGAATATCTAAGACAAGTCTTTAACTAGCTCAACCAGTAAGACAAAAAAATCAATCCACCTTCAACACTGTAACTTTAGACAAGTTTTGTATTCAGAAATATCCTTTTCATGTCATTATGCAATTGTAATTACACATTTAGATGCAATTACTATCAGAAATTTCTTGAGAGGAAGTTGAGGTCACTGCGATACACGTCGATAAAAAGTGCCCTTGACATATTCAGCACAGGGAACTTGTAATTTTATATTGTAATTGATAACGATGAGCGTTATATTTTTTCTGTTACGCTTCATTAAAATGCAATGAACAGTATACATTATAAAAGAACTGTGTGCAATCATTTCATCCATGTTTTATCACATTTACTAAGTTTGGCTTTATTTACATCACAATGGAATTAAACATGATCAAATAATTCTCGAATAAATAGGTAAAGTAAATTATGGACTGAATGTTAAACTGGTCTTTTCCCTTATTTTATTGGTACGAAAAAAATCTTTTTGCTTTTAAGGAAAGACTTATTTTTAGTCAATTTGAGTTCAAATCTGATTTCTACCCGCAAGCTGTAGATTTTATGCAATTTTTATGTCAAAAAATCAAAATAATCTAGCATTATTATAGAACAGTGCAGTGAAACAGCCACAAATAAATAATGTTATAGAGAAAACAAAAAATAAAATTCAAATGTGATTTTAGATTATTGGCTGTGCCGTATTTTTTGGAATTAGTCTATATCCAAAAGTTAGATAAGCATCTTTCAGAACATCATCACAGCTGATAAAAGTTTACTAGCTTTTGTCTGCATTTTAGTCAGGCAGGAATACGTGTTGGTAACTTTTGCCTTGGTACACTCCTCGTTTAATGCTCCAGCAGTAGTCGGCCATCATACTTTCGTCCCAGTGCCCTTGCCAGCGTTCTTTCTTGATCTTTAGGTCTTGATGGAATCGCTCTCCTTGTCCGTCACTCACTGCCCCCAGGTTGTCAGGGAACTGAACTAGGTGGCTGTTCAAATCATGAAGCTTGGTGCTCATGATGCACCCAAGATCGCAAAGAGCATCCTGTTCACCTCAATGTTGTTGAATAAAACAAAGGATAAAACAAAGGATAAACATGCTGCTCTCCCCAAGGTGGTCATCTTGACTACAAAATGATTATCACCAATGAGGCTTCGAATCTGTGGGCCATCAAACACACCTTTGATCCTCTGAAATGAAAACCGAGATGATGTGTTGGAAACATATATCTTCGGTATTTAGTTCCTTGTCTAATTGTCTAAGAAGAAAGCTGACCAGAACTGCTCAGAACTCTAGTAGTCGTTTTACAAATACACGGAATGACCACTAGCCACTGCCCCATAAACATTGCCATTATAGAAAAGAACACACTTTGGTTTGCGTTTTTAACCGTCTACAAATATTCCCCATTCATTTGGACAATATTGAGGAACACCCAGTTCTTTTAGAAACCCTTGGATATTATGGTAGTAAACAAACTGTCTGCCTTCTTATATATGGTTTATGTACGTTCACAATTACACAAACCTCAAATTGCATGAAAACTAGAGCTGTGGAGAAAAACTAATTTCAGATTTGAAATCAGGGGATAAAACTCCTTTAGAATCAATTAAAACATCCAATACATCCATAGTGTTCTCCAGTCTTATAAGTATATGTATTAGTTAATTCAGAACACCACAATTACAGAAACAAGGAATTATGTCTTTTACGTAGATTAAAAATTATAATCGATTGCATTACAAAGAAGAATTTTTTTATATGGTTAATGCCCTGATGAGAATTATCAACTACACCAAGCTTCATCAAAAATTGCAAAGAATTGTGTCTTATAGGGCGTCGATTGGTGAATGTATCTACGGAAAAGTGTGGCGACTTAAAACTATTTGTGTTGGAGAAGAAGATATTGTTTTCTTAACGTTATATTAGGTATGTTATATTATAATGATAATAAATTTTAATATGAAGTTCATTATGTCCAAGCAAAATAAACATTAATCATTTTCCATGGATTGATAATTTTATAACCTATACATCAACATTGTATAACTACATCAAGACCACGAAATATCAACTATTGGATTTTTACGTATTCATTCAATTGTTCCATTGAACTAACGTGTTCATGTCTTGTGAACAGCTTTCAGCAAATTAACTGATAGAAAATATAAATAGATTCCAACTATTCAACCCTCACACTTATTTATACTGACAATGGGTGACATTAGCAATATAAAGAAATCATCGTGGCGTTTAGTATCAGGAAGTACTCATTTTTAAAATAATTGTTGTATTCAACAGGCTTAATATTTCATTACAGTCTGAAGCATTTTATAATGTGGTCTCCATTTATATTTCATAGAAATACATACATCAATAAAAAAATCTTCAAACATTATTATACTAGATTGTCTCATGACAGATTAGCTCGGTATGTGAGATTGTTGCGATCTTTAAAAAGATACTTTTGCAGAAAAATAAGTTTGTAAGGCAAAAAAAAAGGCCAAAGAAGTGGCCAAGCGCTTACTTGTGAACAGGTTCGTCTACTCAAATTTCGAATATATTGATCTCTGGGAAAAAGTGTTATCTTGCAGTTTGAAATAGCACAAGCATATAAAAGAAACATTTCATATTATGAAATAGAGAGAAATTTTTAGGGAATCTAAATAAAATTCGATCAAAATCCATGCGATGAACATAAATTGAAGTCTATTAAAAATTGATAAAATCGAATTATGAATACGAATATTAAATACAGTATCGATAATACAATATTATACAGAGTGGTAATTAAGCTACCAAGAAATAATGTTTAGAAGTAGGAATGGTCGGTTTTAACGGGACATGGAAAGTAATCAAAATATACGTGTATCGATCGTTGTGTGATAAAAAGAACCTTAAACTCGTGCTCATGTAATATGAAATTTATGAAATTCGTTGCCAGATTAAATATTTCCCTCGCCAAGTTCGAGTAATGTTTAATTCATTTCATTTCAAAAATTTCAGATACCTAAGCACGAGTTAAAGATTCTTTATGTATTTATACAATCAGTAATAATAATTATGGATCATACACCAGGAAACCTTAATACAGAAGGAAACCTTAGCAGATGGTATCTGTGAGATTAACGGTCAATTCTCTCAATTTGTTCGACGTACAATGTTAATATATACAATTCTTTTTTTTAAATATCAGTCCAAAATTTTAAATCCAAAGTATTTTAATTATTAAACATTATAAAGTAATCAAAGAGAACTTGTATAATAGGCGTTCTATTGAGATACATCATAGATCTTCCTTATAAATATTCCAACGTTTTCTCATATTTAAAAACTTAATAACAATTAAGTGCCTAATTAATAACTAGTACTTTAGTTAACAAATACTTTGAATAAGACAATATCGAACTGTACCGTATAGTGATTGAAATAATGAAAAGAGGTATTTAGATCTGATTTGATAAAGATATTCACTGCTATTGATTTTCATACTATTCAATATCACCGGTCTAAATTAATAACATTTTTACATGTTGAAAATCAATCAGCGGTCATGCATCATAACAGAAACGGAATAGGTTTCTATTTACAGATTGTTACCGAACTTGGGCAAAGAAAAAAATATCGAACTTTTCCTACCATAACATTGCTCTTGCCAGTAAATACCTTTTTAGGTCTAAGGTTTAAATGTTCAATTACACCTTTACTTTTTAAATTACTTCTGTTTATATTTACTATATATTAACAGCACAATAGTTGTCAACGGTACTTTAACCCTGTGCCAGTGCCTTTAATTGAATAGTAAGACGTGTTACTTTCAGTCACCCTAATTACTTCATTTAGGACACGCCTGTTTAAGAACAAGTTCAATTGATTTACTTCTATGAAGAATAACGACCGAAAAAAGTGAAATATTTAAGGTAGTCACATCTTTAGGGGCTTTATAGTACATTAATGGTGTTCCTCAAACTTTCGTGAGAATTCTTAATTATATCTTAGTATAATTTGTGTCAATATGGGATGTCGTTCTTAAGTGGCAATAAATTGTTCTTCTCCTCGATACCCTATGTATATAGACCTTTTTTACTATACAAATAAAGAAGCTTTTAAATCTGCGTCTCAAGCATAACGACCAACATAAATAACAGATGATTTAAATTTACCTATGGAGAGATTTCCTTTTTGTATTGCTGAGTAATATACCGATACAATTAGAAGACACCGGTTCTGTAGTCAATATAATGAAATTTAATATTCTACTACATGTACTCAACGAACGTTTCTTGTTGGTATGGGTTGACTGACAGGGTCTCTGGAGGTTCAATAAATTTAACACAAGTATATTTTCTCTTTCTTGGCAGCACCACTCACCTCTCATGTCCACATTAGGCTGACCGGTGGACAGTATATCAGTTACTGATCCGTGCCAATCATATTAGTAGTTACTTATTGAGCTCAACATAGAATGGTCTTACCAAACACACCCTTTAAAAATAGGACTGAAACGTCTCTTCACATGGATGTCGTGAGTGCTATGGATATAATAGGCAGCCAAATCTTTCAAACTTGCATTATCCATTCATTAGCCATATTAAGATTATCAGGAATGGAGATACAATCGATAATCTGTAAATCTTTTTTCCACGTCTTGCTATTTGAACTGACAGATGGACACTAAGAAACAGGGTCAGACATCAGAATTGACGTCAACAGCAATAGAAATTTTTATTTTTTTGTAATATACTATTAAACAATATTTATTTACATTGGATTGGGCAGCAGGCTACGCCGATATTAGCCCTCTCCACAAATTTAAATCACGGGGTGGTCAAATTATCATAGATTGAATCGGACTGAACCATTTTTGCTGCACTACGTTGGCCAGCCCTCAGATCCTAGAACGTGGCTTTTCCTTCCCGTCATCAAAACTACATATTTATACCTCCTCCGGCAGCATTGCATTTAAAGCAAGCCTTGGGCAGATGTCAAGTCTTGATTAGAATTCAATACTTGTGAGATGAGATTGAACGCCGACTCCACAAGAAGGCATAATGCCGACAACGTAAGCAACCCATTGACGAGTTTCAAGAATGTAAGCACAAGTCTCGAGAGCTAAAGCACATAATCTAAGCACAGTGGAAGAATCTAACCACATTGATGAGTAGAATTAGGTTAAAATAAAACAAAAACGTCAGGCACTTGACCATTATATTATACTTGTATTATAAGTATCTGAGAATATTGATGTAACATTGATTTTTGTTCTGGTTAATACAATCACTGTCTTGAAAAACAATTGCTTTATTGTTATGGACTGTTGAAGCTAGGGAATAAGGTGTGCTATTCACATTTTATCAGATTTTTATTCCTAACTTATCCGGATATTGCTGATCTGACAGATTATTTCACTTAAACAGCTCAATGTAACAGTCGTGAATGTTACTAATTTCCTGGGCAATACGAACAATTGATGGTTTATTTACAAGTTTTATATGCAAGAGATAAAGACAACCGTCTTAATTTTATTTTGATGGAATTAATTTTTATGAGAATTGACATATGTATTCGTTTTTTAAATAATATAATAGAATAATACCATTATACTCTCGGTTTATTTTAACGGGGCATATTCCAATTTAATAAATCTGTTGAAAATACCTAATCCTAATATGGTACAATAATCAGTGAAACGTTTCTAGACGAAAGATTGTAAAATATGGCGTTTTCAACAAAAAATAGTCACTACTTCCACAGGGGTTCAATTTAGATTGAATTTTTTTTGAACAATTCATCAGTTTTGTGGATCAATCGCCAATAGCTGCAGTATATTTCTATTCTGGCAAAAACTTCTCACGAAAAATGCACAACCTAATTTGTTTGGTAGATTTTTGTGATAAATTTTAAATCTTTCTAATCATAGTAATCATATTGGATCCAAAAATAATAAAATTCACGTGAGTCTCCGAACCTCATTCGCGCCACGATTCTTGTAAACCCCAAATGCACAAGTTTTTTTTAGATTCGCGCGTGTAAAAAAAAAAAAAAAACCATTAGCTATCCATTATCCCTTTACGTAAGACAGAGGTGGTTTTGTCTCGATCGTCAAGCTCAAATGGTCCGACCTTTATTTGGAGTCAATAATATTAATGATAGTCTGGATGACAAAGCCTAGGAAATAGAGTTATATATAAAAATAGTTTCAATTTTATTGTTGACTTATAAACGAGTTTTGAAGGAAATAGCTACAGCGAGTCGAGTGTATTATATTTCTACATATTTTTCAAAATCTATTAATAATTTAAGAATTTATGTATGTTTGTGGTGTGATCCATTGCGTTTACACATCAATACTGCTAATTTGACCAATGTATAATTCTTATATTTATATAATTGATACACCCTTTGTCGTCCCGTTCCATACAACTAGTAATAAAGCAAGCAAGATAGTTCATGCCCATTAAAAGAGTCTTCAAGAGAAATTCCCCTATGCCCATAAGCAGAAAATGATAGTGATATTCCAAAAATGAGAACTTAAATGACAATCTTGTAAAAAAAACTTAAAACAACCTGTACATAACATGTACAATACTTCACGTTCATTCGACAAGTTATTGTTTTGTCTAATTTCAGATAAGAACAAAAGAAAAATATCCAGCCTATCCAGAACCTTTATCCAAATTTCTCAATTATTTATTTGTTATTCCCTTGGCCTGAAAATCTAGGAAAATAAATTCCTCCTTTCCCCGAAATCTAATACTGTTGACTAGTGATTTCTCTATTATAACATCATATTTTTATTCAATTTTTATGCTTTGTAATTTGCGTTGGTTTTGTATATATTGTATATGTAGGGATTATGACATTTGTTTACCTGCATTAGTTTTTATTTTTATGTAAATTGTACTCTGAGATTCTAAATTATTAATCAGGTTTAATCAAAATTTATAATTAGTTCTCAAGTATTATTGTACTATTTCATTAATCCAATTCATATTCTATTTCTTTGATTTTTGTATAGTTTAACATATGTTTTGTTGTTTAATGTTATATTTTATACTGGTATAATTCCATCCTCGTGGTTGATCGGACAGATCATTCTAATTTATAAAAACAAAGGAGATGTTAATAACCCTTCCAACTACAGACCTATTACATTATTGAGATGTTTAGGAAAGCTATTTACTTCTACAATAAATGAACGCATAAACCAATTCTCCGAAAATGATAATTTAATCCTTGAAAATCAGGCTGGATTTCGAAAAAAACATTCCACTCTAGATCACATCTTTAATCTATATGCCCTAATTCACCTATACAAAGGTTCTCCTTACAAACTTTACGGAGCATTTATAGATTCCCAACGGGATTTTGACACTGTTTGGAGGACTGGTTTAAATAAGTTACGCATCAATTCGATAAATGGTAAGTGTTTCCAGATAATAACTAATATATACAAAGGTTTCCCCTGTAATATTGGAATACGGCAATCTTTCACCATTCTTGTTCTCCCTTTTCCTGAATGATCTAGAAGCCTTCCTGGCTGAAAATGATATACATGTAACTGGTCTAAGTCATATTTCCCTAAAAGCTGAACGAGAACTGTTTATATATTGTAAGTTGTTT
Organism: Nipponacmea schrenckii; assembly: GCA_030562195.1. Lineage (NCBI taxonomy): Eukaryota > Metazoa > Mollusca > Gastropoda > Lottiidae > Nipponacmea > Nipponacmea schrenckii. The sequence goes on from JAUJPP010000012.1 coordinate 7,261,244, forward strand.
CTATTACTATATGCAGATGATACTATATTATTAGCTGAATCTAAAGATGACTTGCAGAAGCAACTTAATGTTTTTTTTATGATTATTGTTGCATGTGGAAGCTAAACGTAAATAAGTCAAAAACTAAAATTATGATATTTAATACAAAAGCACACAATGATTGTACATTCTACTTTGATAACACCGAGATAGAAATCGTAGACAGCTTTAATAACCTTGGTTTTTATTTTACTAAAAATGGTTATTTTAATCACAATTGTAAACTTAATTATGAAAAAGCTACAAGAGCTATATAGGGAGTTATTTCTAATTGTCGAAAACATAACCTGAGTATAGACTGTAAGATTGATATGTTTGATAAAATTGTACATCCTAATAAAAAAAACAAAAAAAACCTATATTACTCTATGGATGTGAAATATGGGGTTATTCCAATTTAGTTAATATCGAGAAAATCCATATGAAATATTGTAAATATGTATTATCTCTTAATAATTCTACATGTACTAGCATGGTCCTTGGTGAATTAGGCCGATACCCACTATCAATAAAAGTTAAAATGAGAATGATAACTTTCTGGGCTAATATTCTCATATCCGAAAATAAACTTTCATTGAAGCTGTACGACCTTCTCAAATTCACAAATGCACCATGGGTAAAGGGTATTAAAAGCATTCTTGACGAATGTGGACGGTCATATGTATGGACAATACAACCATCCATTGAATTAGACTGGCTAAAAACCAGAGTTAGACAGTCTCTACAAGATCAATTTGCGCAATCTTGGCATAGCAGCATATCATCATCATCAAAAGGGCTTAGTTATAGAATATATAAACATAATCTCATATTCGAAGAATACTTTAATGTTTTACAATTATATAAGTCAATTTTATTATGCAAATTCAGAACATGTAATTGTAAGTTACCAATTGAAACTGGTAGATGGAAGAATATCCCCAGAGATAACAGATAACTTATGTAATATGAAAGAAATTGGAGACGAATTCAACTATTTATTTAACTGTAAAGATCAGGTCATTACAAATGTGAGAAAAACGTGTCTGCACCAAAAGTATTTTACGAAACCTAATATTTATAAATTTAATGATCTATTTAATTCTAAAAATTTTACTGTGTTAAATAATTTATATAAATTAATTAAAACCATTACTGCGAGGCTGCGCCCTCCAGGTTAAATATATTCCTCCTCTTTTATGTAAATATGTTGTATTTTTATAATTTTATATTTTTCTACACTGTAATTTACAGTTTGTGAAAATAAAGAACTATCTATCTATCTTTTTATTTTATGTAAATTGTACTCTGAGTACTCTAATCCTAGTACTCCGTAATAATCAAAAACTAATCCTTATCAAATTTTTTAAATACAATCACATAAATCCTTATTTGATTTAACATATGACATGATTAACTAATCACTCTGCTCATATAATTTTAAACTGGCATATAACATTTCTAAATATCACAGTTTCTAAATATTCCCCGTCTCACTCTGATTTATTTTCATTATTCTCTGCGAATTCAACAACCACTGGCAAGAAGCCATACATCGCACCATATTGCCAACCAAACGATCATCACGTACCCTACAACAGCCCAGTACCCCATCGACATCTACCACCTACCAATCGCCGACCACCAATCAACCCAGCTAGTTATACCCCACACAACCACCGACCTAACAACAACACAGACTTCCCATCCAGAGATAACCATAAACCTAACCACACCACACCACAACACAACACATCCAGAGAAAACCACAACGCAGTTTACCCACCCAATCATTGGACTACCTACGACACAGTTTACCCATCCAAAGATAACCATCAGTCAATGCAACACCAGAAAAGACCACTAGCCCACTAACGCCAACCAGTTCCTACTCCTAAGCAGTAAGAAGCCTTTGTAAGGTGTTCTTCCAAGTTTTGCAGTGTCTCCATCATTTGGCAATCTTTACACTTTAGCAGCAATGCCAACCAGCGTTTAAAAACTATTCAATAGAAGGTTCAAGGACAAAGTCTCTGAGTTAAATAGTTTTAAACGTCCAGCAATGAAAACATCAGCTGTCAACGCGATTATTAGTTCCCTCAATTGAGCATGGCTCATTAAAGTGACGCAGGCTCTGATTGATCATCACCACACCACCCTTAATCTTGAACCAGATCCCAATCCGTAGCCAAGGCTGTATTTCCCACAACTACCAAATCAGTACGCCCAAATACAAGCAGATATAAGCGTACTTTTTTCTCATTTCCAATCATCGAGGGCTTATTTTTTGGCCCACTCAAAAGACCTTGGATTCTCGGTCCTCCTCCGGTAATATTTTTCATAGAGTGCGCTTATTCACCTACCTTCAAGGTAAATGATATGTTCATGTTTTATTAACCAGAACATTGCTGATAATTGTTGGTGAACTCCTGACTGTTATTCATTCCGAAATTATCCAGAAATATGCTCTTTATTATTGCTGTCTAGAGCATCATACAATGGATATAAATTCGTATGCAGATGGATTTTTAAAAAGCATGATCAACATCGTAATCATAACAGGATTAAATAATCCTTGTTTATATATTGACTTAGATTTAGCCCGTGTTTGTGTGTGTTTCCATAGATTGTCAGTAATACTGGTTCTTCATTCCCTATAGATATTGTTTCTCGGTGGCAAGACATGTTTATTGATGATGATTAGATTACTTGTATGAAATAGTAGAAAGCTTTTCCAGAATTGTTTTGTGAAGTGAAGCAGTATAAAGGGATTACTCTGTTACTTAGTTACTATTGTTAAAGTATAACCACCTATCTAACTATTGTCAATTGACACATAAATCATTCCGTTTTAATATTTCCAGGTTTGATTGACTCAGCTCTTTAGAAACCCATATTAGTCTCTATTTAGTATTAGAACGTTGCACTATGCTTTTGAACTAGATAACTAAAAGGAGACAAATATTACAAAATTCCAGAAGAATTTATGTTATATTTCGAGATTATGGCGAAATTCATTATCACAAGGTAAATTAAAAACACACGTAAACAGGTTACTATAAATCAAAGAAGTTTGTTTAAAACTCTCTAATTAACTCACCAAGAAAAAGTAAAACAAAATTCAATTTGCCATACAATTTTACGAACAATACACAGTTGTGTAATTGACATCAAATGTAACAAACAATACTTTTTAAAAAAAAAATTAAATTTGAAAGCACTAGTGAAACTGATGACAGTTATGTATCGCATCTTGTAATTGCGGCTTTATCTTTTGCCAATCGAAGAGTTTTCTGTTTCTCATGAAATATGATTAAGAAGAAGGCAAAGGATTACAAAAGGAGGTGTTTCGTCTGAGAAAAGGAAGTACAGTAAGGGTATAAGTTGTTCATTGGGTTATATCTGAGGTGGCGGATATACATGAAATGCATCACACTACAGCGATATATCACGTCGGCATTGTATTTTGATATGCAAAAAATAAACATATTGTGACCATTTTAAAATTGTAAAACTTACCTGAAAATCTTCTTTTTCTTTTGACAGGCTTTTTTTCTGTGAGCTAACAAAAGGACTGACATGTTGAATAAATCTAAGTACGGATTCCAAATTGTTTTTGACAAGGCAAGCACGAACTAGTTGAAAAGTGGTCTGACCAGTCTTCTGTAAAGTAACTTCAGGTAAACTTCCAAAGCTTTACATTACAATAAGAATAGTTATTGATTCAAATTTCACCTTGCCTGAAACCAAGACACTCATTGGTTGTCATTTACAAGCGCGTGTTCGTGATAGCTTGCATAACGATCGGTGGAGAGAAAACTTCTATTAACAAATATTTAACACTAACAGTATATTGAAGTGGTTACCATGGGTGACCATCAACTTTGCTGTCTTTTGTTCGTATTGTTACTTTACAATTCACAATTCCCATGCTTCCAAAGTGACAAAAGTCGATATTATCTGGAACTTTAATATTTAAGTTAAAAAGAAAAATAATTCAATGATCGATACTCAATTAGAGAATTATTTGTACAATACGCCTGCCAAATTTTTTATGTTGACATTGTTTTTTTGCATTTGGTGTTTTTCTGTTCTCTATTTGCATATATAACATGAAATATGGTTTCCCTAGACACAACATGATCTGTAATCGCATTAAATTTCCTCTACGGCCTGTCTTAACCAATTAATATGCAGAAGTTGGGTCATCACATGGTCAATCACATTGACTGATAACAGAATAAACTAGAGCTGATTACAACACTATGCATGGCATTCGACATTTTACCCCATTGATTCAAGAACATTTTGATTTTGAAATCCATATTAATTAAAAATAAACACATATTGAGCTAGAACTTCATTCGAAAAATAAAACCAAAATTTTAAAAATATAATTAAACCATCCATGTCACATGGAGAAGACCAAGAACATTTTGATTATGAAATCTATAATGATGAAGAATAAATACATAGTGAGCTAGAACTTTACTCAAAATAAATTTTACAAATTGAATTGTTGTCATATGTTGTTGAAAAAATATATAATGAGCATTAATAATTTATAATCTGAACTCTTTGTATATGTTAGTTGTCAAAAATGTCAATTTCGAGATGCCTATAAAACCAGAAGTTAAAATTTGTCAACCAATATTGGCATAACTATAGATAGCTGAGGTCAAGGACATTCGACATTAAAGGTCTAGGTAGGTCACTCAATATAGAATTTTGAATTTTTAAGAGTTTAAACGGACATATAACAAATTTAAATTCTGTTCCCAACAAATATTATATAAAGTAAAAAAGTTTTAATAGACACTTAAATCATACAAATCGGATTAAATTTAGAGGAAATTTTTCTCAAATGAGCCACTCTCATGTAACGGCGCATGTGTGACTCAATTTATTTTTTTCTTCTTATGCGATTCAAATTATTTATTATTGATAATTTGTACTTTTTTGTCTACATTTGTGAATTACACCGGAACAGCGGAAGCAGGGTCGCCCTTTTTGATTTCGAGAAACTGGAAGTTACTATGTACAACCGGAAGTGACTGAAAAATTTCCGATGGGACATTTTTATTCGTTGTGCCATTCTCTCTATGTTCTGTAAATTTCAGATCGATTCAATGTTTAGCAACCGAGTTGAAAATTTAAAATTTTTCATAAAAATTCTGTATAAAATTTTCAATTATTCGAAATTTTAATTGTTTTTAAATTCCATCCGATAAATCTTGTTACAAAGAAAATGAAAAGGGAAACCCGAGGGTAAATTGGTCCATAAATAAGCTCTACAGCTTCCAAACAAATTTTGTCGACAAAATGCAATAAGTCACTTCTGGGTAACCAAACATTTCATATAATAGATATTCATTTTTTATTTCAACCCAGTTAAAGGGATACTACGTCTTAGAATGAACATAAACTTTGAAGATTTTAAACTTCGCCAATAGGAGCTCTATTCATCAGTAAATATTCATGCTGCCATAAAAAGCATAAAAAAATAAATAGCTACCCAAAAAAGCAAGTAGTTAACCAAATATATGTATTTGAATAAAATGATTAAGCATTTTAAATAACTGACTTATATTTTTGTAAGTTTTCAGATTTTAGGGGATTTTGTTACTTTATGACACCAGGTAAGTTCACTGATGAATAAAATACTCATAATGACCATTCTTAAAAAATTTCATGTTCATGCTAAGACGCAGTTTCCTTTTAATATAATATATAACAGATATAAACACAAATATGCTCCATTATTTTCAGTTGAGCTTGCGAGCTTCCCCAAAAAAAGGAAATAAATAAATAATAATTTTAAAATAAACTAATTTCAGGTCTTCAACCTTAAATATGGATTTTCATTGCTTGGGAATTTGGAGTATTCTAATCTTCAGGAGGAAGATCATCACAGTTATGCAATTTTTCATATTAAATAATATCATCTGCATGGTCTCATAATATCCTGAGGATCGTAGGTTGTATAATTGTTTCTACTGGTAAAGGAAATTAACATTTATTTATTTTACGAGAGGAGTCGGGACTGGTCCACATTGCCAGTTCCAACAACTATCAAGTAATATACCAAGTAAAAATTCTGAAGGTTGTTTTGAAATTATAACAACATCTGGTGTTACAAAGGTACATTTAAAGAGCTCAAATGAAACTGTTTTGATCTTTGCAAATGAAGTGGTATGTTGAAGGTATTTGAATTAGTTGTTTTGTCACGTAACTTCTCTTTGTTGAGTTGATTATCGAGGTTCTTTATTCACTGTTAAATCAGTCAGAAATCATCTACTAAGGAAATTGGTCTCAAAGATTTGATCTAACAATAATATTGAAACACAAAACGGTAGTATGTTAATTCAAATAAAGGTGCAGATTATAAAACAATATTTTAATACAATTGTCATATCAATAGTATATTGTCTATAAACTGTCTATCGAAAGCAACTAGTCAACAAAATGACTTAAAACTTTTCAAAATATAATATTCTATAAAAGTATCTATGTTTTCAAATAAAACTAAAAAAAAATGTTCAAATAATATGGTAAGATGTGTATCAAACCGAATTTCCTACCCAAATTGTCCTTATATTCCTTTGGCCATTTAACCCCCTCTTCGAAACTAAACATCATTCTTTATTTATATGGCAGGATTACTGCTTTTGAATATGAGCATCTACATTAAGATAATGTTTTTATTCTACATGGGTTAGAATTGGGTCCAATACAAAAGGTCTAACACTCAACCCTTGTAGACAATACATTCGATGATGTGAAGGAAAAAATAATACACAAATATTTCGATGTATAATTTTTTGTAAAATACACACTACATATTCGTGTTGCTGCAATCAGGTACATGGACGCAGAAGAACTGATATAAAGTCTTATCGTGATTTGAATCAAATATTCACAATACCATGAATGTACATCAAACGTTTGACCACTCACAATATACTTGACTTGAAAGTTTGTGAATACAACAATTTGATTGGATTGTACGCAAACGTACAACCGATTTGAATAATCGACAGAAGACTGTCAAAAAATCGAGTGCTTTGATTGATAGTCGCTGGCGTACAATCCATTTAAATCGCTGATCGAGAACAAGAAATTGAGGCAGTCAAGATAGGAGATGAAGACGTAGTTCTGAAACATCAGAATGTTATTGTATCTGAACAACCAGAATGTTAGTGTATCTGAACCATCAGAATGTTAGTGTATCTGAAACATCAGAATGTTAGTGTATCTGAACAACCAGAATGTTAGTGTATCTGAACCATCAGAATGTTAGTGTACCTGAACATCAGAATGTTAGTGTATCTGAACAACCAGAATGTTAGTGTATCTGAACCATCAGAATGTTAGTGTACCTGAACTATCAGAATGTTAGTGTATCTGAACCATCAGTGGAGCTAAACCCTCGGAACTATGACTATTGTGAAGATTTGATGTATAGCTCAATTTTGTACTTGCTGCGACTCAATGGAAGTACAATAATATTATAATTGTTAGAAAGACCAGTATTTATAATGTTGTATCAGGTGTTCTGGATATTTGATAACATAATTGATAGAAGATATGACATGTTTTTCTATTACTTATGGTCAATAAATGCCCTGTTAATAGCATTTCTTGTCAATCAACTTCGGTCGAATACTGAATTCGTCATTCGCAAAAGCAAAAGCTTGAGACACAATAACAAATACAAATTTCTACATCTTCAAATTTTATTTTAATTATGAACTGCGAATTTAATCAAGACAAAATTCAAAAGTTTGCAACCGCTTTAATAGAGAATCTTGGAATACTTTTAAAACTTGGACTGCACCAAGGACCCTAGGCTGCACCAAGGGCCCTAGGCTGCACCTTTTATATATTTAACCCTGTGATAAGCTTTCGAGAGCCAATTTAAAAGGATGATAGAAACATAATTCAAATAGACCATTAAGTTCAATGTGGTTAGATAAGAAAATTTAATACAAAGTTAATCAGTATAGAATAACAATATTATTAAATGTAATGCAATTAACAAATTAAACAAGCCAGGCTATAATAATTATTGTCAGTTCAATTTCGCTTCTAAATTTTGTTTACCTATTTATCGATGCCTTTATGGAAGTATAATGTTCTTCAATTTCCAACACCCTGTAGGTATTTATTAAGCGATTACTCGTCCACAATTCATTAATTCCTATTAAACAAGAATCGGTATTTGATAGACCTGTAGAAAGAGTAATATATCAATGTCAATGACGAATAAAGGATAGCAGTTTATTTTAAAATATATGATTTATGGAGGTAATATCGAATGGATTTATTCTTCTTTATCAAGAATGGTCCCGAAACCAAACGCCAGTCCAAATCATTCCTTTATATGAAGATCGATCAAAAGAAAAAAAGTTATTAAACGGTTATTTGATGAAGTTAATTAATATATTATCAACAGATACGTCCAGAAGAAACCAATTATAATGTCTGTAAAAACGTATTCAAATTCGCTCACATATTATCTCCAATTTAGGAACAAAGAACTGGTTGTTTATTAGGTTTAGCTTCCCCTAAAACATAAAATAATGTCACCAACTGAATAAAGATTGACGGAAAACACAAATGTGTACTGTTCTAATGGATACGAAATGCAAACAACAAATGTATCAATTTGCGTTGTTTGAAACAGACTAAGAATCCCGATTTTGACCTTAGCCGTTATGCGTTTAAATTATAGTTGTTTCTTCCTTTAATTGTTGTTCTGTTTTATTTAATAAATTTAAACTACATGTATACTTACAAACATAACAAATTTTAGTATTGTCAGGCACGTCGATTTCAATTTCTTTCATTCTCTTGAGTGTACCAGTTTTGACATTAAAATGATGATTTTCATCGAAGTAGCCTTTTGATTCCTTGGTTTTCTTTTTCCTCCGAGTAGTGAATTTGTAATTAACTTTCCCATTTGATTCAATTATTCCAAATCTCAAAAATTTTAATTTGCGCCAAGATTTCTTACAACCTTTTCTTCGTTTACATGGCTTCTTTATGGTAAGTTTTATTGGCCCGGTAATACTTCCACGTGTTGGATCTGAATCTAAAACATCAATAATAATGATAAGGAATAGCTGTACCACAGAGTAATTAGGACATTTTGCAATATCTAAATTATGGAAGACCTAACAGCTCAATATTAAGACGATTAATTCTTAATCCTTAGAACGTTAGTGTTTAATTTATACTCCTTCATTCATTAGTCATTTTTGACATTTGTTTTAAAAATCAACATCTTTTCGTTAAAATCAAAATTCGTTCTCTAAATTAATAATTTGTCAAGTAAAATTTGTATAAGTATAATTCTACTTTTCTTTTACTATTAAAGCTAAATTAAAATACACAAGTGTCTCGTAACGTTTCTTCGTTAAAAATTCTTCAATTATAACAAATGTTGCTTAACATATTTTCACCAAATACATTTCTCAAACATCAAATAGCGCCATTTGTCTTCATAAATGAGTATGAATTAAGCATTACGGACTTCAGGATTAGGGATTAAGACCTCTCAATATTGGACTGTTCAGTCTTCCATACTAAATAGCTTTTTATCTTTTGTTTTTCGCTTTTTGTACTTTTCTCAGTAATTGTAGGTGATCGCCCTTTGTACGTTTAGCTTCACAACCATAATTAACGAGTAGACAGACCAAGCAAAAGCAACTGATTTCCAAACCGGCTGTCGATCCATCCACATAAAAAACGACCAAACAAAACAATTTTGTTGTAATAAAGATTTACCTTTTGTGCTTTCGGTTTGAGGGATACATGGTTTACTTTCAAAATCTCTTTCTTCTTTATCTGATGTGGAGCGCACCCCTAAAGGGATTTACAAACAAAATTTTAGTTTTTTATCCTGAACATCTGATTCCGCTCTCAAACCTAGTTTGTCAACTCGGCAACTCTTTTAGTTCTACATGACTAATATGATTTTTTTTTATATTACACAAGTCTCGTATATCGCGTAACTAACGCTTTCTTTCTTAGAACTTAAGTTTCACATATCGAGGATTATACCAATATCTTACACAGCCCTATCAAAACGTATGCAGTCTGATAGTGTGACTTTTTTGTTTTGTATCAGTTAGCCAACTATCAACAACTATACCAGAACAGAACATCAGTAATGACCATGATATAACTTTACAATGGCTTCGTTGTCTTGTTAGCAAAATTAAATAAACCAAATTGTTGATATTTAGAATTAAGGAATGCGAAGATCGACAACTCGTATTAATATTTGTGTCATACATCAATTAAAATCATTCAGCTAGTTCCAACTCATCAGATATGGAATCAGAGTCTACGATCTATGTGAAGTCACATAATATAATAGCTATACTTATCATAACAAATCGATATACATACATTTATAACATATCAAGAATCCACCAAATTTCGTACCCGGGTAAACAGTGAAATTGATATGAACAAGTTTCTTATTTTTGATGACTTTCAGACCATGATCCCATTTTTCTGCATAAGTGGTGTTAATTGGTATAGTAACTTTGTCAGCAAAATGTACATCATAGTTAATATATTTCATGTACAAAATCTGAAATGAAGAAAAATTACCAGACAACAGCAATGAATTTTTAATTTATGTGTTATAGCATCAATCGGTAATCATTTATTGCCTCCAAGGGTGATTTAACGTAAGCTTTGATAATGTATATAGATTTACTTTAAAAACTGATTTAACGGAAAGGGCAGATTGGCTGAAAGGGTGATAACTCCTTGTCGATAATTGATCTAATCTTGTAATGGCAAACATTCAGTTAAATATTTACAGTACTAGTATGGTTTTCAGTCATCCATGTCAATAAATTACCAATGATGAACATGCGCATTTCTTTGTATGTTTCTTTCATCCAGATCACTATCATTCTCTGATAGGCCAACCGAGGAACAGGTCAGAGAAGCATCCAGGTCGAGCAAAAAGAAATGAGTGGTGGGGAAGAGGGGAGTTTATTATTTTAACAAAATACCTTTGTACGTTTCGGTCTTTTGATAGATGCACTCCCGACACTAAATGTTTTTGATGCAGGTTCATAATTCCATGGATACATATTATGACTCTTGATTATACCATTAATTAGCGAAGTAGCAGTTGCTTCCGTATTGTGTATGCTGTGTATTACAGCGTCTTAAATAAATACAGGTACATGAACTAAAATAGTATATCTTGTTTTGGAATACACCCCTATATTTCTTACAATGACCGTGTCCAAAATTGCTTTTACTTGTCCAAATTCATATCTTTCACTTTTACATTTGACAGAGAAAATATTAGATTACATTATTACGCTGTACATGATATATAAATAGAGAAATTACCCTCTGGTATGCAGGAGAAATTATAATGCATGACATCAGGTATTTTACCAATACATATAAAGTTTGACGGTCCATCTATTTGTGATATAATATCTTCCTTTCCTAAAGTTATGTTGCAACCATTCGTCCAATAACATTTTAAAGTTGCAACTAAAACTGCTACTTGCAATCCATAGCAATCATGCTTGATATTTTGACTGGTAAGCGTTATATTATAAATGATTTCATTATCAGGACATTTGAGCTGTGCACTCTTTCCAGGTTGCTTCAGGGTATGTTTATAATAATCTGGAACGAAATGTTTATGAAGACTGGTTCAATAGATTGATAGCCTCTAAAATCGAAATCGAATGTCCTTATATTACCAATTCATACAAATGCAGTTTTAGAAAAACTCGAGTATATTATGACCTCACAAATATTAATAACCTCGAGTAAAAACCGATAATATCTTTATCCATCAGCGATGAACCCTTTCCTACGAAATCCTGGAAGCAGAAGCTATTCCCCACAACCTTGTATATATGATAAATTCTTGGACTTTCGGAATCAGTCAACAACATGGTGATTCGTTTATCACCAGATTTTGATGAGTCTTGAAGTAGGCACCGTATAATAACTAGGCCTATTTCAGTTTAAAAATATATAGAAGACAATATAATAGTGGCATATAAAAAAAATTCTTCAAATCATAATCCTCATTTTTGTAATCTAGAACACTATAAAATGAATAATAAATGCATATGAGGGATTAGAGAAAAGTAACCATGTATATTTAAACTGCTTATCACCCGGAAGATAGTACATATACCAGGTAAAATTGGCCTAAATTGATACGAAGTATTAGGGGAATACCCTAAATTTTTTGGTTGTATGAATAGAAATATGTACCGTTAAATGTATTGTGTGAATGTAAACTAATTTCCACCTAAATAAAAGGTGATAAGTTTTATGGACTATTGTGACCCCTGGTTAGGCTGTAAACACAGGCATTCAAAAGGCCGTGGGGACGAGCCGAAAAGCGTGGTGTTTTTCATTTTCTGATTAAAAGGGAGGCAGCATTGTCACATGTAGTTTAGGGCCTACAGTTTAAGTGTCTGTGATTTTGACCCTTTCCATATATCGTTCCAGTCTTCAGTTACGCAATAATTCTATATATCATGAGCTTGTCTCTTGCCACGAATTTATTTCTATCGGTTTTCTCTATTTTAAATCTCTTAATATCCAATAAACAGAAATCAATGAGAAACAGTAGCGAAGAAATCAATGGGAAACAGTGGCGTTTCTACAGGGGACGAGAGGCATGGCCTTGCCAGAAAAAATGGATAATAGATTTTCATATACATGAAGCAGACAGAAACCTGTTGATTTAGCGGAATAATCTATAAAATCAATTTTTTAAATGTTCAAAGTGCAACGAAAGAAAGTTATTTTTAATTTTTTTTATATGCAATCATTTGAGTTTAAAGTTTTTTTCATAGTTTGACTGCAAAAAACTTACAAATAAATGATATTACAATGTGTTGAAATCTGTATAAAATGCTAAAAGCTAAATCGAAGTAAATATTTGAACGAGTATGCTCATTACTATTCGATGGGGCTAAAATCAGTATTTAGTTCTGGTCAATTTTATTACGTGAATCTAAGAAAAGTACATACCCTTTTTAGCATCTGCCTTCAAAATTATAAACAATAGAAGAATTACTGATATCTTCATGCTTGTGTATAGATTCATTTAATGGAAAGTAATAGGTTGTTGATAACAGGAGTAATAATGACATAATGTATGTCAAGGATAGGTAAATTTAGCACAATATAGGCCTTTTATTTATAACATGTCTATTCATGAAATTCTACACTTAATGCTGGCGTTATGATGGCTTGTAAAATAATTTCATTATTTTAACTTTGGGTTCTTTTTGGAGAAGGGCTGTCTTACGCTGATTTTGATAATAACAAAAGTAAATTTAATAACGTATTATATTAACGAAGAAAGTCATTTACTTCCCATTAATCCCAATTATTTTATTGTTACACTTTAGTCTTGATTACAAACAAGGTGAATTTTAAAGCAAGGAAAACAGATTCATTGTATACACGGATGCACTGGAAATTAATCAAAAAGGAAGAAAAAAAAACATATAGACAATCTATTTAGTACACAGAAAGTTGATGAAAATAAATAATAAAACACATAAGTTCCACGCACACGTTTGTAAACGAGCATCAGGGACACAAAAGTCCAATACATTACAATATACAATTCACATTCTACACATAAAGTTTTTCAAGTTGATTTGTTAAAAATGAATTATGTAAACTAAATCCAGTTTTGTACAAAACGAAAATCCTTTACACTGCTATACATTATATATAAATGTATGTGTATTTCACGTTTGGATGGTGTTTTTTCTGTGGTTCCTCTTGCGACCTGGAACAGAGAAGCCATTTCGATTAGTATTTCTATAGTTTTAAAACATAAAGGCATCGATCAATAGTTATATAATGATTTGATACTACGCTTTATATACATTCATTACAAAACTATAGTTGAAATATGAAAGCTGGAAATAAGGATAACATTTATATCTTAATACAGTATTGTATTCATTTCTCCCTTTATCCATTTATTATCATATTTGGATGTTGTTTGTCTTCAAGAAAGAACATTCAAAAACGGACTTAATTTCCACCAGAATTAGAAGGCTCACCTTTCTTTCGTCTTCGATGCATTGTTCTATTAAAATTGTTTTGGGTTAAATGCCTAGATTTTCCCTTCTTTTTCTTTGATTTTCTTCTGAAAAAAGTTGCTTTTCCACGACAATTGTCCTGATTGGAAACGCTGATTACGTTACTTTCATTCTCGGATATCTCTAAGTAATCTAAATAAATTATGAGATTAATTTGATATAATATGTATGAGGTACAGATGTATTATTTTCCTGGATAAAACTTGATGTGTTCCAGAAATTATTTGTCATGGGTAGATTCCACGCTGCATTATACTAAATAACAGTATCAAAAATGTCAAAATTTGGCATATAAATACAAACATAAAATACTTGGCTTATTCAATTTAGTTTGCTCACAACGATTGCAATAAGTATTGGAATATGCTTCAGAGAAAACTCACCAAGCATCATACTTACTTTCAAATGCTAGTACAAATCCACGACCTGCTTTAGTTATATTAGATGTCTTAAATTCTATATCAATACATCCGCTTTGAACAACTAATTCAGTTTGTTGTTGGCCACGTAGTTTGTTTTTCTTTATCCTTCGACCACTAGGTGTCACATGCCAGATGTTAACTCGTTCTTTGCGTGCATCAATATCTAAGTCAAAATCTTCAGTGTAAAGCCGTAACCCAAACCTAGCATTTACATTTAATCGTATTCGACACGTCTTTGATACTGCTTGGTAATTCCATGGATATGTCTTGTGACTTTTGATGAGACCTTTAAGCTCTCTGATTTCCCAAATAGTTTTATCACAAATATCAAATACATGGTCTGAAAAACAAAGTAATTATTTATAAAGGACGAGAGAAACAAGACAAGTGATAATTCCTCTTCTGATATCTATAATTTAACGTGAACAATTTACTGTATCACGCAGGCGTTGGTCTTCAGATTCTTGTCTTAAACATCAAGTTTGAAGATATGCTGGAACTAACGTGATTTATTGTAGATTAAGTTTCAAATTTGATGCGAATTCGTAACCCCGATTCTTCTTCCATGTAAGACATTTTCGAAAGGCAACCAGTTTTTCTACCATGGTATATGATGAAAGAGTGCTAATTAATTTATTTTACAAAAGCAGATCTAACACATTTTGAAAATTACTTTACCTTTTCTAATACACTGAAATTTAGAGATAGTCACATATGACGGCATCAACGATAGGCAAGTTGCATAGGCAAACATTGTTATTGGTATGTTACCATTCCAAGATACACTGCAGTCAGATTTCCAATAACAATTATTCTGTCGAGTTAGTATGGTATGGACCTGACCTCTACAGTCTCCGGGTTTACCGTAACAAACTCCATAATTACTGGCGCCCACTGACATTTTGGGTTTATAGATCACGTGGTCAGCAGGACACGTCATGAATATAGTATCAGTCTTTTGATTCATGCATTCTTCTATTATTCCATTAACTATACCAGAAAAGTGAAATATATGTATGAAAAAATAATATCAATAGAATGTTATTAAGGTCTTTTCAGCAATTAAACGGACTTTTCTTCCTTCAACTCCCTGAAGAGGACAGTGGCACAATGTAAGATCAGCAGATTTACATCTTAAATAGCATTCGTTCGTTAATCTAATGCGATAAAACTCATAAATTTCTCAAAATGAAACACTCAAAATATGTTGACAGGGTTTTAATTCAAAATAACACTTGGCAACATGCATTCATTGGTAGTTTTGTTATAAATTAACGTTTGCTAGAACGGCAACCATCAAAAACAATTTGACCTTCAATTATGCATTCATTGTTATTGTTGATTTTCGGTGTCGTTTATCCCCCATTATTGCACTAATGTGTCTTCTGGAATGTTTTTTTTTTTTGGTTCGCACTTGGTTCAAAGCAGACACTACAATATACAAATATTGGGCCCCATCAATCGGTTTAACAAACATTTTGACCATTATGCATTCCTTTCAAGATTATTTGTCAAAAAACTGTTACATACGTACCCTCTCCATTGGTGGATGGTATGGTTTTTACATAGGGTTTGATGTACTCAAACAATTGATTTTCTTAAAATATAAAGATGTTATTTATAAGGTTTTTTCTATTGTGTATAAATCTCTATATTTCACCCATAAAATCATTTGTGAAAAAGTCGTCATTGAAGGTGACAAAATATTTTTGACAAACCTACTCATTTCACACAGAATTTACATTAAGCATCATCATTGTGAAATAAGGTAAATAAAACTACATACGTTTAAATTGTATAACAAAACCTCTCCCAATTGTTGCACCAGGCTGTGAGATGAATTCAATTTCTACAGACCCTGAATGTATACTGAATATATCTCCACTACAGTTAGTACCATTAAAAATAGTCACTAATGTCGAATTGATTTTATTTCTTATAAGAAGATAATCGCCATTTCGGGTTTGGACATCATCAAGTTTTAATGTAAGGTGAAATCCAGACAAAATATCTATTGTAGAAGAACATGTCAGAGATGTAGTACCATATGCCCATGGATATTCCCGATGACTGCGTATTATACCAAATTTTGATGTAAGCATTTTCTTATGACTGTCACAGATGTTATGCACAACACCTGAAAAATGGAATATTAAAATGTATTCTGAATTATTTGTGTTATTTCTATTTTTACCAGATTTGTATAAACTTTTTAGAATTATCACAATTTCAAATTGAATCAATAATAAGCATATTACCTTTCGGAATACACATTGGATGTATGTACGACACATAATTCGGCAGCGCCCCAATACACTTCTGCTCGTCCGTTCTTAGAATAACATCCCCTTTACGCCAACCGAAATGACACGAATTTCTCCAATGGCATTTGTTCTTCTGTTTTAAAAGGTTATAAGACAACCCGATACAATCTCCTGGTTTATAATCGCATTCCGATTTGTTGTTTACACCCAAGAATATTTCTGGTTGATAAATCAAGTAATCATCTGGACAACTGATGTATATATGTTCTTTTCTTCTGTTTAAACATCGAGTTATCATTCCATTATGACCCAGAGCTGCACATATAGTGAAAAAATCAACATGTATTATTCCGTGTCAAGTTGTGTCTCAAGCAACACCCTAAGAGATTCAAGGTGTACAATTTCAAAATATATATCATTTCAAAGCCAATTTTAAGATAATAGTGTTTTATAATTGAAAAAAGAAGTAATTAAAATCACTTACCCAATGAATC
Source organism: Nipponacmea schrenckii (assembly GCA_030562195.1). Lineage (NCBI taxonomy): Eukaryota > Metazoa > Mollusca > Gastropoda > Lottiidae > Nipponacmea > Nipponacmea schrenckii. The sequence goes on from JAUJPP010000012.1 coordinate 7,278,574, forward strand.
AACACATGCATATAAAAATATAAGAAGGATAATACGACCATACATCCTGGTATACTGAAGTAAATGTGATATATTATGAAGGTAAAGGATCAACCAGGAACATCCGGAATAATATCGTTTAAATTTTATTATCGATAAAATGGTGATGAAATGTGGGTTAACGTCTAATGAAGACGGGCAACATGTAATGTGTAATGAGGGAAACTTTGCAAGGAAAGCGGCAGGAGCCGATGCTTTTTCCAATTTTAGCGTGAATGGCGCGTAGCACAATGGTCCTCAGTTCATTGTCCCATCCGAACGACTAAACGCTTTTCCTACGTAAGTCCCTTTGAACTGATTCACTGACCGAGCTGAATAAATCCGATAGTTCTAATGTTAGTGAGGAATAAACGTTTAACACACTCAGCCAACAAGGCTCCCTAAAAAAAGAGATGGCAATACTACTAATAATATTAATAAAAAAGTAGAAAATCTGTAGAGAGTAAACTGTCAAATCTACGGATACAAATTTAAGTGTTTCAAAGTGTCAACAAAACACTTTACTGCTGTAAAAATGTTGACAGGAGAGCATGTATTTCAAGTGAATATCATTTCAGTTCCATTCATATATATCCCTGAAAATAACAAATATTGGTGTAATATTACGGATATTGGAACATCTATGCATTACATAAAAGTAACGTATTGATCAGGAAATGTTTATAATAAGCTTCGATAAGGTCGATAAGAAACATAAGTGGATAACTATTTTTAGGGGAAGGGTTTTGATTGAAAAAAAGATAGGGGAATTTATTCTTTGTTTTTCATATACAAAAATATGATAATGTAAACCCTAAGTAGGTTTAAAGGTAGTCCGAAACTTGTTGACCCTTTTCCTAACCTCAGGTGGTTATTTTAACAGATATCGCTGGGGAAGAGTTAGAAAAACTAAAAGTGGGGATTTTCCGCACCTTCGCTGGTTCGGTTTTTTAAATTTAATTAATACCCCAAATCCACCAAACCTCGATATATTTGGAAAGATGGATGTTTTTGTGGTTCAATCAAACCATCATTGTCTCCTTATACTATTCATGATTGTCACGCCTTTTTTCAAGAATGTCAATCGCTCAGTCGCATCATGCGCATCCAAAACAATCGACGTCACAGGGTCACGTAATAAAAGCAACTGAACCATCATCTTGTACTTTCGTTTTGTGTTTTGTGCCTTAGTTTTTCTGACTCTCTCCCAACCCTATACGTCTCAATAGCTTTCAGAGGCTTGGACTAGACTCATCAAGTTTCGGGCTAGCTTAAAGGGTGTACCCATAAAATTACCCAAGATTAAAAATCATAATTATAATAATTCAGTTCCCGTCTATCAGTAAGTTATACCTCAGTTTTCCTCATCTACTTAAATTGTTTCTTCCTAGAATCCAGCTTTATCAATATTTGCATAATTTCCAGTGTACTAACCTTAAATAAAAAATAAAATTCAATTATAATTTTAACCATAATATTTGTATTTCCTGCACATGATGTGAAGTAATTTCATTTCCTTGTAAGTGTATCCAGACAACTACTGTTTTAGATCCGACCATATTCTCGTTATTATTCCTTTCTTTAGTAATTATTCAATTTCACAGATTGGTGAGCACGATAGAAATTAGTTGAAATAAAGTGTGGGACAAGGGAACTATATAGAAAAATATACCAGTAAAAACATTCATATTAATGCATGCGTTGATAACAACAAAGGTGCAACTCTATTATTATATCCCAATTGTCCTTTTAGCGTAAGTGAAAATAATATATAAAGGGAGTTAATCCTAATTTAGATTGTATTTTTGAGAATCAACTTTGAATATATTGATTATAGGGTTTCGTTCAGTTCATGCAACTCCGATGAAGTTGCTAACATTAATTCTTCTGCAAAAACCTATGGCAGGTGTCCATTCGACTTCACAGTCCGTTTGTAATTGTAGTATTCAATAAAACAAAGTTCAATGTTGACATTCTGTTTCTTTTCTTTCATTTAGTTATCAACATCAATAATACTACAACATGACATATGTGAAGTAGTGAAGTAGATTAACGATTTTGTTTCTATCCACGGCTCTTGCATAAAAAACTTCCAAAGAATGTTTCGTTCAAGATATTCATATGGGGCTTAGTAGACTTGTGTTCTTAGACATTCCATTAGCCTCGATCAAAAGACTCATGATTGCGACTTTGTGTCATTCGTGTTACTCGATACATGTTCTATGTGTGTTCGATGCCTACATTGATCACTTATTCGCCTCTGTACGGCGATGAAGTTAAACGGTTATAGATTTTGACTTTGTAAACAACTTTGAACATTTGAAACCCAGTTTTTGAAACTCTTTTCAGGTGTTGATATGAATCGTATGAAATGCCATTTTTTACGAAAATTCAGTAAACAGTAAGCTCGCCTAATACAAACGCAATTGATGCTAAGTTTGAAAGATTTAAAATTCTTCTAAATTTTTTTATGCACATTTTCAAGAATAGATGTGTCATACAACCCCCATAGTTTAATGTAGGTGCTATAAGAGAGTCAAATAAATGACACATTACATCGATTGCAAATAACAGTTACTGGTTTGAACAAATAAACATGTCAAAGCTCTAAGTCCCTTTTCAGACATTCTTTTTATTTTTAGTGTATTCTTCAATTGACTGTTACTTTCCAATAACGTCCTAGATTCATTCACCACCTCAAGTTGTACATTATTCCATCTCCACCTATAATTTGGTGTTTTAGTACCGTTTATGAAAAACAACTATTTTAGTTTTGTCAGAATTGATCTCGAGTCGCCACGGTTTTCATTATGATGTAAATTTATTCAAGGGTTATTGTAGCGTGGATTTGGCAAATGTCACAGTGACGTCAGCGAATAAAATTATAATAGATAGGTGTTTAGACTGAATAATTCCGTCGAATAACCAACATTTAAAAATTCTTCACCGTCATGCGTAAATAATATTTATATAACATATACCATGAGTGGGGATAAAGGTTCCAATTGTTTCACGCCTAAAAACTATCGAAATAGTCCGAAATTTCAACATTATGCTTGACGCAAACTTTTATATCTGAATATATCGATTTTATTAGACGAATAATTTTTGCAACGGTTCCCATTTGCATAATTCGTAAAGTAGAAGACGCCTGTCGATCCTATCAAAACATGTCTTTAAATCGATGAAAGCACAAAACAACTTTTCACTTAGGTTCAGGGTAGAATAACTTACACTGTGCAGAATAAAAGATTTGTCTATAGAATTAAAAGTTTTGGATTTTGTTATTATCTTCGATCCAAGTATACAGTCTTGAATTAATTATGTTTGAAAATAATTTTACAAAGACTGAACTCATATCAATGCCCCAAAATTATCAGGATTATTGAGATCCTCACATTAATGTGGGCGAATATAGAAGTCACCTCTGCTGTCTGTCCGTCTTCATGAGTTATTTCCCTTGTTTGTGAATTCTTTACGGACACGATAGAGATCTGATTTCTGGATGGATTTTGACGTAACTTGGTGTGAGTGTAATAACCCATGGATGAACCCTATTGAAATTAGACAAATCTAAAAATATTTGAGTTATTGCCCTTCAATTTGGGTTGAATTCATTGTGGATATCATAGAGAGCTGTCTTCTTGACTTTGATGAAACTTTGTGCGAGTGTTCGAAATCACCCACTGATGAACCTATAAACAATAATCTTTCATTTACCGATAACTCTTGACAACCTCAAGGACAACTGGACTCAGTCCAGTAAAACATTTTAATAATGATTGTATCGTTCTATTTTTAGAAATCCTCTTTCTCCCTTCCTTTTGGGGTTTTTGCATGCCCATTTTTGACTAATTTTTGGTCTAGATTTGTAATTTGATGTCTGAAATTGCATTTTCTTTGAGAAATTTAATTGGCGGAAGCTTATTTCTAAAAATAGTGGTTTTGTGTGCAGTGACAGTCAAGCGGATGTTGATAAAATGTAGTGGTTTACTTTCATTTTGTTTAGTTCAAAATTTTCATGGTCATGCTATAATGGATTTTTGTACAGAAACCAAGTATTGGGCTGGCTTTCATGTGACATATAAGAAAGTTTTCAACGAGATTTCTGGAAAAAGCTCTAGAAGGTTGAATTTTGTGATTTAACATGGAATTAGATGGCAAATGAATTGGTGGACTAAGTCCAACTAAGCTGCAATTGTAAATATGGACCTATAACGACGGCCATCGCTACTTTTGGAATTGGCAATTATATTCTATTCAACCAGGATTTTGGGTAATGATTTGTATCTGATATGTATTTAAAGAGCTGCTAACTTATTTAAGGGATTAAAATGACACCACTATCCAAGAAGAATTCCGGTGGAATTCCATCAGTCTCAGAACTTTTACCTCGTTTCTACTTCTTTATTGATTTTTTAACCTCATATATGGTCTTCATTTCCACCAAGTTCTGTTGGTTTGTTACCTAAGATGTTTTGAATGTGTTCGCTATAAGCTCTGGTACACTGGTAACATTTCAGGAAACAACTGGACACAAAACAGGTGGATACACGATGTTTTAAAATGTTTCAAAAAATATTGACATACATAGTTAATATTTTCACGACAAAAGCCAACACATTTGCGTCAGTTTATATTTCATAAATTGTAATGCAATAATTTGGAAACCAAATGAAGCCAAGCTCAAATTAATCAAGTCTTCTGATCTATCTGTTGTCATTTGATTTGGAAACGATGGCAGTCACCTGGATTGGGTTTTCTTCTGTTAACAGTTCATCAAATGATGTCAATTCCTAAGTAAATGTTTGTAGAAATATTCGTCTCCCACCCTCAGCTCCTTCAGAATACATGTCGTTCTCTTAGCTTGACACACGACCTGGTCCAAAACCTTTTCTTACGCCCCCCCCCCCCAATATTACTAAATAATAGCAAAACCCTACAACAAATCTTATGCGTAATTCTTTTGAAGATGGGTAAACACGCACATACAATACGTGCCTTTTGAAAGTGTTTCTTTAACAGTTGCTAGCTCAGAGTCACGGTTGTAGCTTTTATATAATTGATATAATTGATGGATTTAGGCACTAGGGTAGGAACGAATTTCGGTATCAGAGATAGTCTTAGTTATTCTTGAAAGGACGTCCATGGTACGCGCGCTATTGGATCGAAAAGACCGAAGCACCAGCGTTCTCTGATAAGCGATTCGCGAACTTGGTGGCTTGGTACAATCATTGCACACAATCAAGTAGTGTCAGAACTCATAAAAGTTTCGTGCAAATTAAAAAAATCTTAGAACACCATGAAAATACCTTTTTGTGGTCTTAACTTCTCTCCTTTCTGATTCAAACTATCAGTCAAAGCCTTCTTAATATAATCTTGTGAAAAAAGTTCTTGGTCCCAGCTGGACATTTGGCTATTTAACACTTTTTCCGGAAACAATTCATTTTCCCAGTTCTCTGGCACTCGACGACGAGACTTAATTTTGGTGGAATCTAAAAATGGAAATATAATAATTTGTCAGTGGTAATTTATAAGTAAATAATGGGATTGGCAATTTATCAGTACATGATTGGATAGGGAATTTATCAGTACATGATTGGGAATTTATCAATAAATGGTTGGATAGGGAATTTATCAGTACATGATTGGGAATTATCAGTAAATGGTTGGATAGGGAATTTATCGGTACATGATTGGGAATTTATCAGTAAATGGTTGGATAGGGAATTTATCAGTACATGGTTGGGAATTATCAGTAAATGATTGGGAATTTATCAATAAATGGTTGGATAGGGAATTTATCAGTACATGATTGGGAATTATCAGTGAATGATTGGGAATTTATCCATAAATGGTTGGTTAGGGAATTTATCAGTAAATGATTGATAAGGAATTTATCAGTACATGATTGGGAATTACCAGTACATGATGGGATAGGGAATTTATCAGTAAATGATTGGGGATTTATCGGTACATAATATAAAAATCTTACTATTAGGTCTCGCACAAGGTCTGCTAATACTGGCGTGGTTATTTTTGTCATCGTCTGAAATAATGATTATAATACATTAAAGTTAAGATTAAAGTGAAATGAACATCAAGTCATCTTATTATTTTAGTCGATGTGTTTTGTTATGGAAAACTGTTATTTCAATAAATAAGGCTTCAAATCAAAATATTCTTCCTGTCTCTTTTCCCCATAGCCTAATTTCAGATTGACGAAAAAAATTTGTTGACCCATACCTCCAGTAAAGTCAAACTCGACGTCTTCAGACCAGTTTTCAATGAATTTAAAATTCAATTCACCAGACCATATCCTTTCATCAATCGGTAGCCAATAATACATACAACAATCGTAAACATGCTGGTCAGATACTGAAATATACAATGAACACTAGTTGTAATTATTGTACTATTTTACAAGAAGAAAAAATGTTTTAAATGATTGTAAGGGTGAAGTAAGAAATTTATTATATTTTGATTTAAAAAAGGTTATAACGTCGTAATGACGTGACGCTACAAAGCTTGATCTCTAAGCTCTGTGTTACCAAGACGTCTGATCAGCTATGGGTCAGTGAAATGTTCATATTTTGCCCAATATAATGTTCTATTTATATTTTAGGATATTTTATTTTTCGAACATCTACTCAAGTGCTATCTGTTGATTTTGTCAAAACGACATTAAAATATGTCTTTAAATTTGACAGCTGTTTCAAATTAAAGTAAGAATATGATTTAAAAATTGAAAACCAACTGCAACAAATTAGTTTCAAGTAGTGTCAGAACTCATAAAAGTTTCGTGCAAATTAAAAAAATCTTAGAACACCATGAAAATACCTTTTTGTGGTCTTAACTTCTCTCCTTTCTGATTCAAACTATCAGTCAAAGCCTTCTTAATATAATCTTGTGAAAAAAGTTCTTGGTCCCAGCTGGACATTTGGCTATTTAACACTTGTTCCGGAAACAATTCATTTTCCCAGTTCTCTGGCACTCGACGACGAGACTTAATTTTGGTGGAATCTAAAAATGGAAATATAATTCGTCAGTGGTAATTTATAAGTAAATAATGGGATTGGCAATTTATCAGTACATGGTTGGATAGGGAATTTATCAGTACATGATTGGGAATTTATCAATAAATGGTTGGATAGGGAATTTATCAGTACATGATTGGGAATTTATCAGTATATGGTTGGATAGGGAATTTATCAGTACATGATTGGGAATTATCAGTAAATGATTGGAAATTTATCAATAAATGGTTGGATAGGGAATTTATCAGTACATGATTGGGAATTATCAGTACATAATATAAAAATCTTACTATTAGGTCTCGCACAAGGTCTGCTAATACTGGCGTTGTTATTTTTGTCATCGTCTGAAATAATGATTATAATACATTAAAGTTAAGATTAAAGTGAAATGAACATCAAGTCATCTTATTATTTTAGTCGATGTGTTTTGTTATGGAAAACTGTTATTTCAATAAATAAGGCTTCAATTCAAAATATTCTTCCTGTCTCTTTTCCCCATAGCCTAATTTCAGATTGAGCGAAAAAATTTGTTGACCCATACCTCCAGTAAAGTCAAACTCGACGTCTTCAGACCAGTTTTCAATGAATTTAAAATTCAATTCACCAGACCACATCCTTTCATCAATCGGTAGCCAATAATACATACAACAATCGTAAACATGCTGGTCAGATACTGAAATATACAATGAACACTAGTTGTATTTATTGTACTATTTTACAAGAAGAAAAAATGTTTTAAATGATTGTAAGGGTGAAGTAAGAAATTTATTATATTTTGATTTAAAATAGGTAATAACGTCATAATGACGTGACGCTACAAAACTTAATCTCTAAGCTCTGTGTTACCATGACGTCTAATCAGCTATGGGTCAGAGAAATGTTCATATTTTGCCAAAAATATAATGTTCTGTTTATTTTTTAGGATATTTTATTTTTCGAACATCTACTCAAGTGCTATCTGTTGATTTTGTCAAAACGACACTAAAATATGTCTTTAAATTAGACAGCTGTTTCAAATTAAAGTTAGAATAAGATTTAAACATTGAAAACCAACCGCAACAAATTAGTTTCAAGTAGTGTCAGAACTCATAAAAACGCCTCGTGCAAATAAAATCTTAGCTTAGAGAATATAGAACACTAAGAAAATACCCTTTTTTGGTCTTAACTTCTCTCCTTTCTGATTCAAACTATCAGTCAAAGCTTTCTTAAATCTAAAAATTAGAAAAGATAAAAAGTTAGTTCAAGAAATAGTAGGCGATGTGTTTTGTCAAATTATACCAATCTATTCGAATCTTATTATGATTGAAATTAGTTGATAAAATAATGAATTAATGATTTAAGAAAAAAGGGTAAGAAAGAAAGAAAGTCGGCCTAAATATTCACATACAATATTTATTTAAATATAAGGTCTTGATTTTTTTACGAATTATAATATGATTAAGAAAAGCTAATCAAAGATCTACTTACAACACTGCCATTTCAAAACTCTAATGAAAATGCTGATATATATCTTTGCAAAAATTCACAGAGAAAATATAAACCGTTGTATTTCAAAAACATACAGCGCTTTGTGGAAATTATGCATATTCGATTATGACGTCATAATCGATTATCGTTTAAGATTAAGAGATTTTGATTGGTTTAAAAAGAATTGAAACATCTGATTTCTTTTACAAACGGAATTCGTTTAAAAATGGGTTTCTAACAGATAAACCAAATAATTTTTAACAATGATTATGTAATTGTAACTTACGTGAATGTAGGCCTATATGTAAAAGGGAAATGATAACTGGAAAATTTCGGAAACGACTATAGAATCTAGAAATAATTTGGTACTGTATTAGGTTTTCAATTTAACATTCATCAGTCATCTATCAAAAAGGTTCGGACCTTTCGGAATATTTCAAGATTGGTTTGGAAAGGCGGTAAATAGATGATTTGCTTCAACTGGCTATGCTGATAAATATTGTGTCGACTCGATTACTTGGCCAGTGGACAAGATAAATTTTTATTCCATTATGTTTCAAGTCCAAAATTGGTCTGACTGGGGTGACTGATGATGATAGCAATACATCACCTATAGCAATACATCACCTTCATTGCAACACATCACGGCACAATATTGGATTTTATCAATTAGGCTAAGGAACCGAAATGTGTATGCTGCTGGTAATTTTTGAAAACTTCGACTTAAGTGGGCCCAGGCCGAGGCTGCCAAAGTCATACTACCGATAAACCTCTTCTGGGTAGGCTTTGCTTGTGACATGATCATTGAGATCCATCTGTCTATGTTTTTGTGAACTAAGACATCAATAACAAATACATTAATAGGCTTTTGCAAGAAGAATTAATTTAAATTAACACATTTTGAAACTAATTCAACTGGTTTGTGCGGTTTTTGGCTCGAATAACTCGAAAACGCCCCCTGAACCGAAATTTTTACTTCCCATTTTTGGACTCCTGTGGAAAAGTCATTTTAGGTCCACTCAGTTGACAATGAAATTAAACACAATTGAAAGTCAAAATTGTTTCTTTAAATCTTTCATTAAATATACTTTAACATAATCCGTATTTACAATATAAGTTTTATTTATACAATTATATTTAGGTCGACTTAACTATGGTGATAAGAAGACTTCTATGAGGTCACAAATTTAATATTATTTATTATAAAGATAATAGTTTATTCAGTATCAATGTTACACTTTCATATAATCAAAGACATTTGAAATTTCTTAAATATTATATATCCTCACTTGAAAAAATACCCTCCTCGAGTTATTCGTCTTTTTCTAAAAACTATAAATATTCTTGAGACGCTGTCTTGAAAGGCTTTCCATCGTACGCGCTATTGGGTCCAAAAACTGACGAAACCAGCGCTCTTTGATAAGCGATCCGCGAAGAGACAAATACGTCAGCAAATGTCTCTTGTATGCGCCTCGTGCGGTTAACAAGACTTGTTTTTCAATACGGAAGTCTCCATTTGAGTAGCCATACAAAACGTCCTGTGCGAAGAACCTGAAAAAATGTTTCACTTCTGCTCAAAGGGTGTGATGAAACTTTTTACTGTGTAGTGCGTTCAAAATGAAATTAGTTAGACAGCTAGGCACTCTGCTCTCGTCCGGTCGAATTGGTTCTGGTGGCAAGGTAAGGCTGCACTGCTGTAGCATGGGTAAGATCACCATCCATATCTACTGGAAACACATGTTGTCATTGTTTTTCACGAAAGCTTAAGCATCCATGTTTGTTACAGAGGACAAACTATCACATACAAACTAAACACTTTGAACTGAATTTTAATCTACTGACACATACAATAACTGACGTGCAAATAGTCGTTCCAACATATCTTGGACCTTGCCTCAATTGTCAATAGAGCCAAAACCATATACGGACGTAGGCAGGCTCAAGGACACGTATCTTATAGATATCAAACTGATTATCAATCTATAATTAGGCAAATTAGCATCATTGAAAATTACCAAAACCCCTTGGACTATATTGGGTGCGGAAGTTTCGGAACGTCAACAGACTCTTCAAAAAAATTTCGAACAGGCTTCCAAACTTTTCTCAAACGTCGAACATTATTCATTTGAGCTAAATTAAAGAATAATGGACAGAACAAAACCTTAAAACTCCTAGATTGATCTCTGATAGTCTTATACATAAAAGTGATGTTAAATGTTTATTCAATGTCGAAAGAAACGAAAGGAAAGATTCTACGCGATCATTTTATCTATAAAATGTTAAATTGGCAACTCCTGTAACTATCTTAATTTCTCCTTCGTAAAGTGAGCATATATCAAAATAATTCGATTTTTACTTCGTATAGTGAGTTTAATTATAAATAGTTTTGTTCAGCATTGCTCAGATTAACCCTGTCAATACGTGTGTTTAGTTTTCATTTTACTCAATATATCTGTTTGTTAGTTTGTTTATGATTTGGCGGGATACGGACGAGTATAGTCTTAATTTTGACCAGCGAAATTTCGATTATGTCTGGAGCAGCGAAAAGAAAGTAGCAAATCAATTGCTATGGGCTTGTTCCGGCGATGGGGTTGAAACAGTTGAATCGATGGGTAAAAACACCCGACAAAAAAGACAAAAAAATTTGAAATGGCAGCTAATTTTCGTTGGGTGGCGCTTAATTGGGAATATGTACTAAATTAGTATTAAAGGATTCCGAGATAAATTCTAGGATAACGAAGATAGTTTGATGTGAGAGTTTTTGGATTTGGGTAAGGGCCAGGGTTGCCTTTTGTATAAGCGTGATCTTAAAAGAGCTTATCGCCAAATCCCCATTGACTCAGGAGATTTGCATCTGGTAGGGTACGTTTTGAATGATGACTTATTTTTTCGATGATGTCAACATTCTGTGGCATACATGTTTTCTTTGTTTGGATATGTACTTTTAAACTACCTTGATGATTATGTTGGAGCTGAAAATAGCAGCACGGCTGACGTCGCCTTTACTAAGCTTGGTGAGCTCTTATGCATGTGGATTAGAGGACTCGATCTAAACTTCTTTTTGATAAAAACTTTAGACTGTATGTTGATGGTCGATTAAAATGTTTGGATGACCGTATGTGTCAACTTGAAGAGTCACACCACTCTTTTAGTATAACTCACGACCAGTTTTACGATCAACAGCTAACTGATTTGCAAAATAAACTGAATGCAAAGGCTGTGGAGTTAGACAAACTTAACTCTAAAATAAATAATCTTGAACAGTATACGAGGAAGGCCCATATTCGCATTTTTGGGGCTGTCGAATCAGACGGAGAAGATTGTATTACCATTGCTAAAAATCTATTCCGTGAGAAACTGGGTATTACGAGTGAAATTAATATTGATGCTGCCCACAGAGTAGGTGAACCTAAACGGAGAGTTTCGGGTTCGAATACTACAAATTCCCGCCCAAGGGGTATTATTGTGAGATTCATACGCCGCGATGAAAGATTTCTTGTCTTATCTAAAAGGAAAAACCTCAAAGGCACTGGTCTTGTTATTGTGGAAGACATGACAGTCGAATGCCACGATCATCATGTTTGTGCTTTCACCGAATCTCACCTTGACAACAGCATTTCTGACCAATTTGTAGCTAGGGACGGATTTTCGATTCCATATCGCAAGGACAGGAATTGTTATGGCGGCGGTTTGCTTCTGTATATCAAGAATGACATATTTAGTAAACGCAGGTCGGACCTAGAGTCGCCATCAGTGGAAAGTATTTGGATAGAAATTCATGTATTGCATAAAACTTTATTAGTTGGTGCTTTCTACAGACCTCCAAATAGCCCTGAGCTAGTTTGGCAGTCAATTGACGCCTCGATTGAACTTGCGTATAATTCATCTAAAAATGTAATTTTATTAGGCGATTTTAACTGTGACTTATTTACCCCTGTTAACAGTCTGAACAATATCCTTCTATCTAATAACTTGAAAAATGTCAAACCAACTAGGGTAACACCAAGGTCTTCTACTCTGATTGATCTTATCATTGTACACGATGAAATTGATATTTGTTTCTCCGATACTATTGATTTTCCAAAAGAGATTTCTGATCATAAAGGAGTTCATGCCAACCTCGATCTCTCGATTCCATCGTATCATAGCTTCCGTAGGGAGATTATAATTTATTCAAGGGCTGATTATGTTCGTCTTAATGACCTAATTCGTAATTTCGATTGGGGCAATTGTTTTAACAAACTCGGCATTGATTCCTCCTGTACCAATTTCTATATCACATTGAATAAATTTATTGATGAATGCATACCTAAGAAGTCTGTAGTGATTAGACCTTCAGACAAGCCTTGGTTTAACAGTGACATAAGGAAAGCTATTAGATTAAGAGATAGGCTTCGAAAAATATCAATCAAATCTAAGAACATTAACGGCTATAAAAAGTATAAAACTCAACGAAATCGTGTTAATAATTTCATCAAATCATTGAAATCTAAATTTTATGTCAAGTTAACTGATGTTATCAACGATCCATATACTTCCGATCGTGATAAGTGGCGTTGTATGAAATACTTTCTAGGTACCTCTTCATCTCTCCCTCTACCTCCCCTTGTCTCAAATGGCACCACGTTCTATACAGACGCCGATAAAGCCAAGCTATTCAATTCTTATTTTGCTAGCATTTCGAATGTTACTCCAACCGATAACCTACCGGATTTTAATGAACGATCTTCGTCTCATATATCCTTGCCAATCATTTCTGAACAGGAAATAACTGATCTAATAAAATGCTCAAAAAATAAAAAAGCAAATGGATTTGATAGAATCAGTAATATTCTCCTTAAAAACATCGCATCTTCTATTAGTTACCCTCTTCATCCTTTATTTAACAAATCCCTTGAATCAGGTTTATTTCCAACACTATGGAAAGAATCAAGGGTTATGCCACTTTATAAGAAAGGTGAATCTTGGAATGTAAGTAACTACAGACCAATCTCATTACTTAGCTGTATCAGTAAATTGTTTGAAAGACTAATTTTCAAATATTTGTATAATCATTTTCATGTTAACAATCTCCTTTATCCCTACCAATCTGGTTTTAGACCAGGACATTCAACGGTCCACCAACTGATAAAAATTTACAACGATATTCTTGTTGCAATTGAAAAAAAGCAATTCGCCTGTTTCGCTTTTTTTGATATATCGAAAGCATTTGATCGTGTGTACCATCCGGGTCTTTTTTTCAAGCTGTCGAAGTATGGAATAGGTGGTAAGTTTCTCGACTGGCTATCCAGCTATCTGACAAATAGATCCCAACGTGTTTTTCTTAATGATGCTTTGTCGCCAGCCGTAACCTTGAATCCCTCAAGGATCCGTACTGGGCCCTCTACTCTTTCTCATTTATATTAATGACATTCAAGACGTTCTTCAAAACCTATCGCGATTGTTTGCTGATGATACAGCAGTTGGTTGTTCAAAATCTCTTATCTCTGAAATTGAAAACTCTTTGAATTATGATCTTTCTAAATTGTATAAATGGTCCAATGACTGGCTTGTTAGCTTTAACCCCTCTAAAACCAAAGTAGTCCTTTTTACAACTAAACCCGTTACCCATTTACCAAAGTTGTTTCTCGGCCAGGAACCATTAGAAATCGTACCATTCCATAAACATCTTGGCATAACTTTATCATATGATCTTAAGTGGTCGATCCATATTGACTCGTTTTGTAAATCTACATATAAATTAATTGGTGTTTTACGTAAACTTAAATTTACCCTCAGTAGAAAAACTCTCTTGAACATTTATACTACTTACATACGGCCTCGCCTTGAGTATGCTTGTGAGGTGCGGGATTGCTGTAACATCTCTGACCTGGACCGTCTCGAACAAGTCCAACTTGAAGCCGCCAGAGTCGTAACAGGTCTCACTAAATATTGTAAAGTCGAATCCTTGTACTTCGAAACTGGCTTGCAGAAATTATCTGACTGTAGAAAAATCCGCCGTCTTTCACTTTTCTATAATATTGTCCACAGCAATACTCCCAATTATCTTATCAATATTTTAACCCCTTCGGACGCAACTCCCAGATTTTATAATCTCCGTAACTCGAATGAAATTCCGATTCCCTTTTCTCGCACTACTGTTTACCAACGATCGTTCTTTCCCGCAACTACCCACGATTGGAATTCATTAAACGTCCAGCTAAAAGACTCCCCCTCCATTAAGGCTTTTAAACATAATCTTAAAAGAAGTCTTTCATCCGATTCCGCTCCTGGTTATTTTGGTGCCGGTGACAGACTGGAAAATATTTTATTAACACGAATTCGTCACAATTGTAGCGCTTTAAATGCTGATCTTTTCAAAATAAATGTAATTGCCTATCCTTGCCTTGTAGTTGCGGCTACCATACAGAAAATTCATTTCATTATTTTTTTCATTGTCCGCTGTATCGCTCCCATAGATTAGTGCTATTATCCAACCTCTCTGACTATGTTATTAATTTAGACCTGATTTTGTATGGTAATCGAAATTTCTCTGTTGATACTAATATTACTATTTTTAAACATGTCCATGATTTTATTAAACACTCTAAACGTTTTTAAGAATGATGTAATTTATCTTATGTAATTAATTTATTACCATTATTACCTGGTTGTCAGTTTATGTCTATGTTTTGTTTTTTTTATATGTATTTATATATTATAATTTCTTTCGGTTACCGTGAAGGATATTCAGTCAAACCTGGGGAAGCGACAGTTTATTGCTGCATGAAACATGGTCGAATTTTTATAAACAGACTATTAACTGACTTATAATGGTTTATCACAAGACTTAGTGTCCTTGGTGATGTTAAAAAGGATTTACTTTGATGGAAGACATTCCTCCCTTTGTACAACGGAATGTCGATGAAGATGGCTGAAGAGTGGTTGACCCCTGAGGACGTTATTGCAAGTGATTCCTGTTTGATAGTCTGTGGTGGTTAGTTCCCTGTCTCAAATCAAAGTGTGAATTTATCTTTTTCGGCACGAGTGAATTCAGGTATATAAGTAGCTTGGAATTGTTAGCCATTGTGATAAGCTTAAAATTGTTGGGTACATATCTTACATTTCTATGTGAAAATCAACTTCGGTGCAAGTGCCCTATATGGCACCCTTTTACTGAGATGCCCCCAAAAAATATTGGGTATGATTTTCTGTAAGGGAATGGATACACAATCATAATCAATCACTCAATTTTGACTATATGAATTTTTTTTAGCTGCTGTGGGTATGTTGCCAAATGGCTACAGTGTGCAAATATGACAACAACTGGACAATGTTATCAAATGGCATCAGACAAACGAATATGATAAACAAATAACAACATCTAAATTTTTAGATAAAACATTTATTATTTTAAATATTCCTGAGAAAATAAGTTAAAGATTTTTGTGCATCCATCATTCAAACTAATATTTATCAATGTACAGATATCAATCCATAACCATAACATAACAATAACTAGATTCTAACAACAGTCCGTGTAACAATATAATTTATATAACAAGAACAATTCATAGCAATTACAATATAAAAGCAGTCTTTTCAACAAAACTATTAAAAAAATCAGCAGAATATGAACTTCTAACGTCTAATTTTGTAAAAGTATACATAGGAGGTGAAAACAACAGGAAATTGAAAGATCAAGCTAATTTGTTTCACTGGTTGAGGAAGTATCAACATTCAAAGTTCAAATTATTTACATGACTTAGTTTCCAAACAAACATAAAGCATAGAGCAGCAAAAATAAGGCAACAAGTTGAATAAAGATAAGGCAACAAGCGGTATTTCCTAGCGAATGTTTGATGTCCTTAGCTCAAAATCATCAACTGTAGTACTTTTACATTTAGACTGATTTGATTTAAAGTCGATACACATTTCTTTGGCTTGTAATATGTAATCTTATATAACAACAATCATTTATGGTCGATGAAAATCCAAAAAACAGTTTGATTTCTGTGTTAGGCATAAATAAACATTACATTTTTGGCATTTGATCCTAGAAAATCCACTGCATCCTGGGTATTTGCATCGACCCTTATCAGGAAAAGGCATTGGAAAATGACCAGTGTTATCAGATCTAATGCCTAATGGAGGTACAACAGCCATGGGGCCCCTCCTCTTTTTCAAGTCAAGTAGTGGTTCCACTTCCAATGTTTGGCGTCCACGCTTTTTCGAAACTTTGTTTTGTTTCATCAAACACTCAGCTATTTCGAGCTTAAACTGAAGAAGAGGAAGTTTTGATGCCTTTGGAATACACTCCTCGTCAGAGTCTTGAACATACAAAATCCAACACTGGACTACTATCAAGTCAAATATATGGAAGACAAGTCTGTGGTACCATTTCTTAGACCTAATTGGATTTCTGTAGAGGGCCACTAATGCATCCAGCAAGTCAACTCCACCCATGAAGCTATTGTATAGAGTAATGATTGATGGACATTCAACTGTTATTTCTCTTTTTTTTTTTTTGTCCCACCTTCTGACTTGCTTTACGGGATGTATGCCTGCAAAGGTACTTAAGAGTGTGACTGATTTGTTGTCAAACCATTTGACAACATTTAATTGAACACCATCACATACACCAATTTTCATTGTGGAAGACCCTCTCCCAGTTTTAGCTAGTTCTTTGTCTGAGGGTAAAGAGCAACCCTTTAATCTATTTGATCTGACTGTACCAAGGCTATTCCTTGCTTGAAGAGAGTTGTCTGCAGAGGAAGAGAGTTAAACCAATTGTCAAAATAAACCTGATGCCAAACCCCCCGTGGAACAGTTTCTAATAATCTTAGTACAATGTTACCTGATGCACCTATGTCAGGTTGGGCAGGACAGGGGTCTATTTTGCCCGTATACACCTCAAGATCATGAATAAGCCCTGTTACCCCCGAGCACACAAATATCTTATATCCCCATTTTTTGGGCTTTTTAGGATTGTATTGTCGAAGTGCTGATGCACCTTTGAAAGGTACAATTTGTTCATCAATGCTAAGTTTTTGAGATTTAGGTAAAGCAGTGACTTTGTGTTTGAATGCATCAAATAATGGTCGAATTTTTGCAATTTTGTCAGTAGTGTTTTCATTGTTATTTTTGAAATGAAGTTTGCTTTTAATTTCTTCAAATCTTTTCATCGGCATGGTTTCAGCCACCTGAGGACAACGAACAGTGGGACTCCAATAAAGACGTGCACGAGGAATCTTTACAATACTCATATAGAAAACTATTCCTAAAAATTGCTCAAGCTCATTTTGTGAAAGGGACAAAGGCTTATTTATGTCGCACTGTAAGCTATATCTATTAGATTCATCAACTATTAATTCAAACATTTTTTGATCCATAAAGTCTCTAAAATATTCAATAAGTTGTTTTGGAGGATTGTGTTCTATACTATCTCCTAAAAATCGTGGTTGATCTATATATGCCGAGTCATCTAAATTCTGCTTCCATATAATTGCCCTACCGGTTCTTGATTTGAGCTTCCCTGGGACATCTGTGTCACTATCTAACCTCTCTGAAAATATTAAAAAAGTTGACATGTAAAGGCTGATTACAATGATAATTAAAACAAAATCAGCTATATATACTTACCAGGATAACATCAAATTATTTGAAGGGTGAGCATTCAAGGGACATCTGCCAAAGTGACATAACTTACAGTAAATTTTTTTGAATGAATTGAATGAATTAATTTACCATCAATATTCGATTCCCCAGAGCTGTCAGAGCTGTCATCATTTTCTGGACCCCATGCTGCATCAATATCACTTTCATCATCATCATCGGATAGTTCACTGTCATCTGATTCTTGTGGGACAGGTCTTACCCAGGCTGGTTTTATCTTCAGTCGATTAGACCTGCCAGTGCCATAGAAAAATTTGGAATCCATGCCTGACTATTTACTTTATTACAAATAATAGGCTTTGTAGAAATAATAAAAGCTGTAGCTCCGCTGAGTAGTCCCACTCCTTAGCTGGAAAAGAAAAAAACTATATAAATGTCACTCGAATAGCAAAACCAGTCACAAATGGTATCTGGTGCTATTGAAAGTACGTATGTTGCCATTTGGAAACAAAGTGTTATTTTCACGACCATAGTGCACTGTTGCCATTTGGCAACATACTGATTTGGGTTGAAATAAACTACACTAAGTGAAAAATCATAATCATCCTAAAAATGAATCATCGATGCAATGGTCATTCTATCACAAAATGTAATACAAGTAAATATTTCTACCTATCTTCTATGTTTATAGGCAAAAAAAACACTTACCTAAAAAGTTGTAAAAGATTTCATGACCTAGGCGCCATCTTGATGACATTGTACACAAATTTTATCTCTTTACCAGAAGAGTTGAAGAGGGGGGAACTCTCACTAGAGATCAGGACTTCAGAACAAAATAATAAGCATAAAGGACAAATTATGTCTTGGGGGATCCATTGAAAGGTTTAGTGTATGTTGCCATTTGGCTATATAAGCCAATATAGTAAATTAAGTCGCGAATTGTTCCGTCGGCAGCCCTTTATGATTTGAAGTTGGCGCGAAGTTGGTATTTCCAATCGCATTCCAGACTTATTATCTCGTTGGGAATTGGGATTTAAAATTTAGACACACTTTTTATAAAGAAACAAATTACTCG
Source organism: Nipponacmea schrenckii (assembly GCA_030562195.1). Lineage (NCBI taxonomy): Eukaryota > Metazoa > Mollusca > Gastropoda > Lottiidae > Nipponacmea > Nipponacmea schrenckii. The sequence continues at coordinate 7,297,765 of JAUJPP010000012.1, forward strand.
CTTGAAGAAATCGATGTCAATCCAGAATTTTATTTTTGAATTTCACATTTGGTAAACTGATCAATGTTTGTATTTTAGAGGTTGTTTGTTTAAGTCCCTGCAAGATGATGCCAAGATAACTGCTCGATCGGCCTTTGCAGATGATGGTACTTCTAAGAATCTTCGTAGAGAACTTTTTGTTTTTGTTTCGTGCCTTCTTTGAGTTAAAACCTTTACATGCTTCTTTTAACAATGTCATTCTCTATGCTCAATTTCTCAGTAGAAGTTTTGAATCTGTTCTTTTGAATTATATTGCTCCAACTTATCTTTGACCTTGCCTCATCATCATCAATATTGTCATCAGGGCCAAACCATATACATATGTATTATGGAGATAAGCAGGCGCAAGGACACTTAGGCCTATCTTCCGTTGTTAAGAATATTTTCTTGCTCATAATTGTCAGTGTCTGATTGGTCTTCTTTGTCAATATCATCCCTAGGGGCTGTTGGAATAAGTGACTTTCTTCGAGTGTAATCGCGGAAACATTATGATGCATCTTGAATGCTCTGTCTACGAGTGATCCCAGATTTTTATGGGTGGCACGTCGTCGGAGAATGCCACTGTCTCTTACTTAATTGATTTGCACGCATCCTTCGTAGACGTATCCATCTGCCATAGAGATATCCATAGTGTAGCCTACACCTTGTAACATGATTCGTGACATGT